>CAKAJE020000359.1:0-172323 GCA_916610135.2 Macropis europaea
GACCCGATTAGATCATTTTATACTTTGGTTAACATAAGGATTCTGCGAAATTTATCACATTTGGTTCAATTTACGTCGCTCCTATTTCAGATAGCGTATTGGGCTAGGCGGCATCTCAAAGCGCATGAAATGACGAGTGAAATGCACTATTAAACTTCTAGGGTAGGGCGAACAGAGACCCGATTACATCATTTTACATTAAGGTTAATATAAGTAATCAGCGAGATTCTATCACACTTGTTCAATTTACGTCGCTTCTATTTCAGACAGCGTACTGGGCTAGGCGGCATCTTAAATCGCGTGGAATGGCGAGTAAAATGCACTATTAACCTTCTATGATAGGGCAATCAGAGACCCGATTAGATCATTTTATATTTTGGTTAATATAAGAATTCAGCGAAATTCTATCACATTTGTTCAATTTACGTGGCTCCTATTTCAGATAGCGTATTGGGTTAGGCGGCATCTTAAAGCGCGTGGAATGGCGAGTAATATGCACCACTAAACTTCTATGATAGGGCAATCAGAGACCCGATTAGATCATTTTATATTTTGGTTAATATAAGAATTCAGCGAAATTCTATCACATTTGTTCAATTTACGTCGCTCCTATTACAGATAACTTATTGTGCTTAGCGGCATCTCAAAGCGCATGAAGTGGCGAGTGAAATGCACTATTAAACTTCTAGGGTAGTGCAAACAGAGACCCGATTAGATCATTTTATATTATGGTTAATGTAAGATGCAGCGTAATTCTATCACATTTGTTCAACTTACGTGGCTCCTATTTCAGATAGCGTACTGGGCTAGGCGGCATCTTAAAGCGCGTGGAATGGCGAGTAAAATGCACTACTAAACTTCTATGATAGAGCAATCACAGACCCGATTAGATCATTTTATATTTTGTTTAATATAAAATTTCAGGGAAATTCTATCACATTTGTTCAATTTACGTCGCTCCTATTTCAGATAGCGTATTGGGCTAAGCGGCATCTCAAAGCGCATGAAGTGGCGAGTGAAATGCACTATTAAACTTCTAGGGTAGTGCAAACAGAGACCCGATTAGATCATTTTACATTATGGTTAATGTAAGAATTCAGCGTAATTCTATCACATTTGTTCAACTTACGTGGCTCCTATTTCAGATAGCGTACTGGGCTAGGCGGCATCTTAAAGCGCGTGGAATGGCGAGTAAAATGCACTACAAATCTTCTATGATAGGGCAATCAGAGACCCGATTAGATCATTTTATATTTTGATTAATATAAGATTTCAGGGAAATTCTATCACATTTGTCCAATTTACGTCGCTCCTATTTCAGATAGCGTATTGGGCTAAGCGGCATGACAAAGCGCATGAAATGGCGAACAAAATGCACTATTAAACTTCTAGGCTATGGCGAACAGAGACCAGATCAGATCATTTTATATTTTGGTTAACATAAGAATTCTGCGAAATTCTATCACATTTGTTCAATTTACGTCGCTCCTATTTCCGATAGCTTATTGGGCTTAGCGGCATCTCAAAGCGCATAAAGTGACGAGTGAAATGCACTATTAAACTTCTAGGGTAGGGCAAACAGAGACCCGATTAGATCATTTTATATTATGGTTAATTTAAGAATTCAGCAAAATTCTATCACATTTGTTCAACTTACGTCGCTCCTATTTCAGATAGCGTACTGGGCTAGGCGGCACCTTAAAGCGCGTGGGATGACGAGTAAAATGCACTACTAAACTTCTATGATAGGGCAATCAGAGACCCGATTACATCATTTTATATTTTGTTTAATATAAGATTTCACGGAAATTCTATCACATTTGTTCAATTTACGTCGCTCCTATTTCAGATAGCTTATTGGGCTAAGCGGCATGTCAAAGCGCATGAAATGACGAGTGAAATGCACTGATAAACTTCTATGATAGGACAATCAGAGACCCGATTAGATCATTTTATATTTTGTTTAATATAAGAGTTCAGGGAAATTCTATCACATTTGTTCAATTTACGTCGCTCCTATTTCAGATAGCTTATTGGGCTAAGCGGCATCTGAAGGCGCATGAAATGGCGAGTAAAATGCACTATTAAACTTCTATGATAGGGCAATCAGAGACCCGATTAGATCATTTTATATTTTGGTTAATATAAGAATTCAACGAAATTCTATCACATTTGTTCAATTTACGTCGCTTCTATTACAGATAGCTTATTGGGCTTAGCGGCATCTCAAAGCGCATGAAATGACGTGTGAAATGCACTATTAAACTTCTAGGGTAGGGCAAACAGAGACCCGATTAGGTCATTTTATATTATGGTTAATTTAGGAATTCAGCGAAATTCTATCACATTTGTTCAATTTACGTCGCTCCTATTACAGATAGCTTATTGGGCTCAGCGGCATCCCAAAGCGCATGAAATGACGAGTGAAAATGCACTATTAAACTTCTAGGCTAGGGCGAACAGAGACCCGATTAGATCATTTTACATTAAGGTGAATAAGAATGCAGCGTAATTCTGTCACATTTGTTCAACTTACGTCGCTCCCTATTTCACATAGCGTATTGGGTTAAGCGTCATCTCAAAGCGCAAGAAATGGCGAGTAAAATGCACTATTAAACTTCTAGGGTAGGGCAAACAGAGACCCGATTAGATCATTTTATATTATGGTTAATTTAAGAATTCAGCAAAATTCTATCACATTCGTTCAATTTAGGTCGCTCCTATTTCAGATAGCGTACTGGGATAGGCGGCATCTTAAAGCGCGTGGAATGCCGAGTAAAATCCACTATTAAACTTCTAGGCTAGGGCGAACAGAGACCAGATTAGATCATTTTACATTCTGGTTAATAAAATAATTCAGCGAAATTCTATCACCTTTGTTCAACTTTCGTCGCTCCTATTTCAGATAGCGTATTGGGCTAAGCGGCATCTCAAAGCGCATGAAACGGCGAGTAACATGCACCATTAAACTTCTAGGGTAGGGCAAACAGAGACCCGATTAGATCATTTTATATTATGGTTAATTTCAGAATTCCGCAAAATTCTATCACATTTGTTCAATGTACGTAGCTCCTATTTCGGATAGCGTACTGGGCTAGGCGGCACCCAAAAGCGCGTGGAGTGGCGAGTAAAATGCACTATTAATCTTCTATGATAGGGCAATCAGAGACCCGATCAGATCATTTTATATTTTGGTTAATATAAGAATTCAGCGAAATTCTATCACATTTGTTCAATTTACGTCGCTCGTATTTCAGATACCTTATTGTGCTTAGCGGCATCTCAAGGCGCATGAAATGGCGAATAAAATGCGCTATTAAACTTCTAGGCTAGGGCGAACAGAGACCCGATTAGATCATTTTATACTTTGGTTAACATAAGGATTCTGCGAAATTTTATCACATTTGTTCAATTTACGTCGCTCCTATTTCAGATAGCGTATTGGGCTAGGCGGCATCTCAAAGCGCATGAAATGACGAGTGAAATGCACTATTAAACTTCTAGGGTAGGGCGAACAGAGACCCGATTACATCATTTTACATTAAGGTTAATATAAGTAATCAGCGAGATTCTATCACACTTGTTCAATTTACGTCGCTTCTATTTCAGACAGCGTACTGGGCTATGCGGCATCTTAAATCGCGTGGAATGGCGAGTAAAATGCACTATTAACCTTCTATGATAGGGCAATCAGAGACCAGATTAGATCATTTTATACTTTGGTTAATATAAGAATTCAGCGAAATTCTATCACATTTGTTCAATTTACGTGGCTCCTATTTCAGATAGCGTATTGGGTTAGGAGGCATCTTAAAGCGCGTGGAATGGCGAGTAATATGCACCACTAAACTTCTATGATAGGGCAATCAGAGACCCGATTAGATCATTTTATATTTTGGTTAATATAAGAATTCAGCGAAATTCTATCACATTTGTTCAATTTACGTCGCTCCTATTACAGATAACTTATTGTGCTTAGCGGCATCTCAAAGCGCATGAAGTGGCGAGTGAAATGCACTATTAAACTTCTAGGGTAGTGCAAACAGAGACCCGATTAGATCATTTTACATTATGGTTAATGTAAGAATTCAGCGTAATTCTATCACATTTGTTCAACTTACGTGGCTCCTATTTCAGATAGCGTACTGGGCTAGGCGGCATCTTAAAGCGCGTGGAATGGCGAGTAAAATGCACTACTAAACTTCTATGATACAGCAATCACAGACCCGATTAGATCATTTTATATTTTGTTTAATATAAAATTTCAGGGAAATTCTATCACATTTGTTCAATTTACGTCGCTCCTATTTCAGATAGCGTATTGGGCTAAGCGGCATCACAAAGCGCATGAAGTGGCGAGTGAAATGCACTATTAAACTTCTAGGGTAGTGCAAACAGAGACCCGATTAGATCATTTTACATTATGGTTAATGTAAGAATTCAGCGTAATTCTATCACATTTGTTCAACTTACGTGGCTCCTATTTCAGATAGCGTACTGGGCTAGGCGGCATCTTAAAGCGCGTGGAATGGCGAGTAAAATGCACTACAAATCTTCTATGATAGGGCAATCAGAGACCCGATTAGATCATTTTATATTTTGATTAATATAAGATTTCAGGGAAATTCTATCACATTTGTCCAATTTACGTCGCTCCTATTTCAGATAGCGTATTGGGCTAAGCGGCATGACAAAGCGCATGAAATGGCGAACAAAATGCACTATTAAACTTCTAGGCTATGGCGAACAGAGACCAGATCAGATCATTTTATATTTTGGTTAACATAAGAATTCTGCGAAATTCTATCACATTTGTTCAATTTACGTCGCTCCTATTTCCGATAGCTTATTGGGCTTAGCGGCATCTCAAAGCGCATAAAGTGACGAGTGAAATGCACTATTAAACTTCTAGGGTAGGGCAAACAGAGACCCGATTACATCATTTTATATTATGGTTAATTTAAGAATTCAGCAAAATTCTATCACATTTGTTCAACTTACGTCGCTCCTATTTCAGATAGCGTACTGGGCTAGGCGGCACCTTAAAGCGCGTGGGATGACGAGTAAAATGCACTACTAAACTTCTATGATAGGGCAATCAGAGACCCGATTACATCATTTTATATTTTGTTTAATATAAGATTTCACGGAAATTCTATCACATTTGTTCAATTTACGTCGCTCCTATTTCAGATAGCTTATTGGGCTAAGCGGCATGTCAAAGCGCATGAAATGACGAGTGAAATGCACTGTTAAACTTCTATGATAGGACAATCAGAGACCCGATTAGATCATTTTATATTTTGTTTAATATAAGAGTTCAGGGAAATTCTATCACATTTGTTCAATTTACGTCGCTCCTATTTCAGATAGCTTATTGGGCTAAGCGGCATCTGAAGGCGCATGAAATGGCGAGTAAAATGCACTATTAAACTTCTATGATAGGGCAATCAGAGACCCGATTAGATCATTTTATATTTTGGTTAATATAAGAATTCAACGAAATTCTATCACATTTGTTCAATTTACGTCGCTTCTATTACAGATAGCTTATTGGGCTTAGCGGCATCTCAAAGCGCATGAAATGACGTGTGAAATGCACTATTAAACTTCTAGGGTAGGGCAAACAGAGACCCGATTAGGTCATTTTATATTATGGTTAATTTAGGAATTCAGCGAAATTCTATCACATTTGTTCAATTTACGTCGCTCCTATTACAGATAGCTTATTGGGCTCAGCGGCATCCCAAAGCGCATGAAATGACGAGTGAAATGCACTATTAAACTTCTAGGCTAGAGCGAACAGAGACCCGATTAGATCATTTTACATTAAGGTGAATATAAGAATGCAGCGTAATTCTGTCACATTTGTTCAACTTACGTCGCTCCTATTTCACATAGCGTATTGGGTTAAGCGTCATCTCAAAGCGCAAGAAATGGCGAGTAAAATGCACTATTAAACTTCTAGGGTAGGGCAAACAGAGACCCGATTAGATCATTTTATATTATGGTTAATTTAAGAATTCAGCAAAATTCTATCACATTCGTTCAATTTAGGTCGCTCCTATTTCAGATAGCGTACTGGGATAGGCGGCATCTTAAAGCGCGTGGAATGCCGAGTAAAATCCACTATTAAACTTCTAGGCTAGGGCGAACAGAGACCAGATGAGATCATTTTACATTCTGGTTAATAAAATAATTCAGCGAAATTCTATCACCTTTGTTCAACTTTCGTCGCTCCTATTTCAGATAGCGTATTGGGCTAAGCGGCATCTCAAAGCGCATGAAACGGCGAGTAACATGCACCATTAAACTTCTAGGGTAGGGCAAACAGAGACCCGATTAGATCATTTTATATTATGGTTAATTTCAGAATTCCGCAAAATTCTATCACATTTGTTCAATGTACGTAGCTCCTATTTCGGATAGCGTACTGGGCTAGGCGGCACCCAAAAGCGCGTGGAGTGGCGAGTAAAATGCACTATTAATCTTCTATGATAGGGCAATCAGAGACCCGATCAGATCATTTTATATTTTGGTTAATATAAGAATTCAGCGAAATTCTATCACATTTGTTCAATTTACGTCGCTCGTATTTCAGATACCTTATTGTGCTTAGCGGCATCTCAAGGCGCATGAAATGGCGAATAAAATGCGCTATTAAACTTCTAGGCTAGGGCGAACAGAGACCCGATTAGATCATTTTATACTTTGGTTAACATAAGGATTCTGCGAAATTTTATCACATTTGTTCAATTTACGTCGCTCCTATTTCAGATAGCGTATTGGGCTAGGCGGCATCTCAAAGCGCATGAAATGACGAGTGAAATGCACTATTAAACTTCTAGGGTAGGGCGAACAGAGACCCGATTACATCATTTTACATTAAGGTTAATATAAGTAATCAGCGAGATTCTATCACACTTGTTCAATTTACGTCGCTTCTATTTCAGACAGCGTACTGGGCTAGGCGGCATCTTAAATCGCGTGGAATGGCGAGTAAAATGCACTATTAACCTTCTATGATAGGGCAATCAGAGACCAGATTAGATCATTTTATACTTTGGTTAATATAAGAATTCAGCGAAATTCTATCACATTTGTTCAATTTACGTGGCTCCTATTTCAGATAGCGTATTGGGTTAGGCGGCATCTTAAAGCGCGTGGAATGGCGAGTAATATGCACCACTAAACTTCTATGATAGGGCAATCAGAGACCCGATTAGATCATTTTATATTTTGGTTAATATAAGAATTCAGCGAAATTCTATCACATTTGTTCAATTTACGTCGCTCCTATTACAGATAACTTATTGTGCTTAGCGGCATCTCAAAGCGCATGAAGTGGCGAGTGAAATGCACTATTAAACTTCTAGGGTAGTGCAAACAGAGACCCGATTAGATCATTTTACATTATGGTTAATGTAAGAATTCAGCGTAATTCTATCACATTTGTTCAACTTACGTGGCTCCTATTTCAGATAGCGTACTGGGCTAGGCGGCATCTTAAAGCGCGTGGAATGGCGAGTAAAATGCACTACTAAACTTCTATGATACAGCAATCACAGGCCCGATTAGATCATTTTATATTTTGTTTAATATAAAATTTCAGGGAAATTCTATCACATTTGTTCAATTTACGTCGCTCCTATTTCAGATAGCGTATTGGGCTAAGCGGCATCACAAAGCGCATGAAGTGGCGAGTGAAATGCACTATTAAACTTCTAGGGTAGTGCAAACAGAGACCCGATTAGATCATTTTACATTATGGTTAATGTAAGAATTCAGCGTAATTCTATCACATTTGTTCAACTTACGTGGCTCCTATTTCAGATAGCGTACTGGGCTAGGCGGCATCTTAAAGCGCGTGGAATGGCGAGTAAAATGCACTACAAATCTTCTATGATAGGGCAATCAGAGACCCGATTAGATCATTTTATATTTTGATTAATATAAGATTTCAGGGAAATTCTATCACATTTGTCCAATTTACGTCGCTCCTATTTCAGATAGCGTATTGGGCTAAGCGGCATGACAAAGCGCATGAAATGGCGAACAAAATGCACTATTAAACTTCTAGGCTATGGCGAACAGAGACCAGATCAGATCATTTTATATTTTGGTTAACATAAGAATTCTGCGAAATTCTATCACATTTGTTCAATTTACGTCGCTCCTATTTCCGATAGCTTATTGGGCTTAGCGGCATCTCAAAGCGCATAAAGTGACGAGTGAAATGCACTATTAAACTTCTAGGGTAGGGCAAACAGAGACCCGATTAGATCATTTTATATTATGGTTAATTTAAGAATTCAGCAAAATTCTATCACATTTGTTCAACTTACGTCGCTCCTATTTCAGATAGCGTACTGGGCTAGGCGGCACCTTAAAGCGCGTGGGATGACGAGTAAAATGCACTACTAAACTTCTATGATAGGGCAATCAGAGACCCGATTACATCATTTTATATTTTGTTTAATATAAGATTTCACGGAAATTCTATCACATTTGTTCAATTTACGTCGCTCCTATTTCAGATAGCTTATTGGGCTAAGCGGCATGTCAAAGCGCATGAAATGACGAGTGAAATGCACTGTTAAACTTCTATGATAGGACAATCAGAGACCCGATTAGATCATTTTATATTTTGTTTAATATAAGAGTTCAGGGAAATTCTATCACATTTGTTCAATTTACGTCGCTCCTATTTCAGATAGCTTATTGGGCTAAGCGGCATCTGAAGGCGCATGAAATGGCGAGTAAAATGCACTATTAAACTTCTATGATAGGGCAATCAGAGACCCGATTAGATCATTTTATATTTTGGTTAATATAAGAATTCAACGAAATTCTATCACATTTGTTCAATTTACGTCGCTTCTATTACAGATAGCTTATTGGGCTTAGCGGCATCTCAAAGCGCATGAAATGACGTGTGAAATGCACTATTAAACTTCTAGGGTAGGGCAAACAGAGACCCGATTAGGTCATTTTATATTATGGTTAATTTAGGAATTCAGCGAAATTCTATCACATTTGTTCAATTTACGTCGCTCCTATTACAGATAGCTTATTGGGCTCAGCGGCATCCCAAAGCGCATGAAATGACGAGTGAAATGCACTATTAAACTTCTAGGCTAGAGCGAACAGAGACCCGATTAGATCATTTTACATTAAGGTGAATATAAGAATGCAGCGTAATTCTGTCACATTTGTTCAACTTACGTCGCTCCTATTTCACATAGCGTATTGGGTTAAGCGTCATCTCAAAGCGCAAGAAATGGCGAGTAAAATGCACTATTAAACTTCTAGGGTAGGGCAAACAGAGACCCGATTAGATCATTTTATGTTATGGTTAATTTAAGAATTGAGCGAAATTCTATCACATTTGTTCAATTTACGTCGCTCCTATTTCAGATAGCGTATTGGGCTAAGCGGCATCTCAAGGCGCATGAAATGGCGAATAAAATGCGCTTTTAAACTTCTAGGCTAGGGCGAACAGAGACCCGATTAGATCATTTTACATTATGGTTCTTAAAAGAATTCAGCGAAATTCTATCACATTTGTTCAACGTACGTCGCTCCTATTTCAGATAGCGTATTGGGATAAGCGGCTTCGAAAAGCGTATGAAATGGCGAGTAAAATGCACAATTAAACTACTAGGGTAGGGCAAACAGAAACCCGATTAGATCATTTTATATTGTGGTTAATTTAAGAATTCAGCAAAATTCTATCACATTTGTTCAATTTACGTCGCTCCTATTTCAGATAGCGTATTGGGCTAAGCGGCATCTCAAAGCGCATGAAATGGCCAGTAAAATGCACTATTAAACTTCTAGGATAAGGCAAACAGAGACCCGATTAGATCATTTCATATTACGGTTAATATAAGAATGCGGCGTAATTCTTTCACATTTGTTCAATTTACGTCGCTGCTATTCCAGATAGCTTATTGTGCTTAGCGGCATCTCAAAGCGCATGAAATGACGAGTGAAATGCACTATTAAACTTCTAGGGTAGGGCAAACAGAGACCCGATTAGATCATTTTATATTAAGGTTACTTTAAGAATTCAGCGAAATTCTATCACATTTGTTCAATTTACGTCGCTCCTATTACAGATAGCTTATTGTGCTTAGCGGCATCTCAAAGCGCATGAAATGACGAGTAAAATGCACCATTAAACTTCTAGGGTAGGGCATGCAGAGACCCGATTAGATCATTTTATATTATGGTTAATTTAAGAATTCAGCAAAATTCTATCACATTCGTTCAATTTAGGTCGCTCCTATTTCAGATAGCGTATTGGGCTAAGCGGCCTGTCAAAGCGCATGAAATGACGAGTGAAATGCACTATTAAACTTCTAGGGTAGGCCAACAGGGACCCGATTAGATCACTTTATATTATGGTTAATTTAAGAAGTCAGCAAAATTCTATCACATTTGCTCAATTTACGTCGCTCCTATTTCAGATAGCATACTGGGCTATGCAGCATCTTAACGCGCTCGGAATGGCGAGTAAAATGCACTACTAAACTTCTATGATAGGGCAATCAGAGACCCGATTAGATCATTTTACATTAAGGTTAATATAAGGACTCACGGAAATTCTATCACATTTGTTCAATTTACGTCGCTCCTATTTCAGATATCGTATTGGGCTATGCGGCATCTCAAAGCGCATGAAATGGCGAGTAAAATGCACTATTAAACTTCTATGGTAGGGCGAACAGAGACCCGATTAGTTCATTTTACATTAAGGTTAATATAAGGATTCACGGAAATTTTATCACATTTGTTCAATTTACGTCGCTCCTATTTCAGACAGCGTATTGGGCTATGCGGCATCTCAAAGCGCATGAAATGGCGAGTAAAATGCACTATTAAACTTCTAGGGTAGGGCAAACAGAGACCCGATGAGATCATTTTATATTATGGTTAATTTAAGAATTCAGCGAAATTCTATCACATTTGTTCAATTTACGTCGCTCCTATTTCAGATAGCGTATTGGGCTAAGCGGCCTCTCAAAGCGCATGAAATGGCGAGTAAAATGCGCTATTAAACTTTTAGGATAAGGCAAACGGAGACCCGATTAGATCATTTTATATTACGGTTAATATAAGAATTCAGCGTAATTCTATCACATTTGTTCATCTTACGTCGCTCCTATTTCAGATAGCGTACTGGGCTAGACGGCATCTTAAAGCGCGTGGAAGGTCGAGTAAAATGCACTACTAAACTTCTATGATAGGGCAATCAGAGACCCGATTAGATCATTTTATATTTTGTTTAATATAAGCTTTCAGGGAAATTCTATCACATTTGTTCAACTTTCGTTGCTCCTATTTCAGATAGCGTATTGGGTTAAGCGGCATCTCAAAGCGCATGAAATGGCGAGTAAAATGCACTATTAAACTTCTAGGGTAGGGCAAACAGAGACCCAATTAGATAATTTTATATTATGGTTAATTTAAGAATTCAGCAAAATTCTATCACATTTGTTCAATTTACGTCGCTCCTATTTCGGATAGCCTACTGGGCTAGGCGGCATCTTAAAGCTCGTGGAAGGGCGAGTAAAATGCACTATTATACTTCTAGGGTAGGGCGAACAGAGACCCGAAGAGATCATTTTACATTAAGGTGAATATAAGAATGCAGCGTAATTCTGTCACATTTGTTCAACTTACGTCGCTCCTATTTCAGATAGTGTATTGGGCTAAGCGGCATCTCAAAGCGCATGAAATGGCGAGTAAAATGCACTATTGAACTCCTAGGGTAGGGCAAACAGAGACCCGATTAGATCATTTTATATTATGGTTAATTTAAGAATTCAGCAAGATTCTATCACATTTGTTGAATTTACGTCGCTCCTATTTCAGATAGCGTACTGGGCTAGGCGGCATCTTAAAGCGCGTGGAATGGCGAGTAAAATGCACTGTTAAACTTCAATGATAGGGCAGTCAGAGACCCGATTAGATCATTTTATATTTTGTTTAATATAAGATTTCAGGGAAATCCTATCACATTTGTTCTATTTACGTCGCTCCTATTTCAGTTAGCGTATTGGGCTAACCGGCATCTCAAAGCGCATGAAATGGCGAATAAAATGGACTATTAAACTTCTAGGGTAGGGCAAACAGAGACCCGATTAGGTCATTGTATATTACGGTTAATATAAAAATTCAGCGTAATTCTATCACATTTCTTCAAATTACGTCGCTCCTATTTCAGATAGCGTACTGGGCTAGGCGGCATATTAAAGCGCGTGGAATGGCGAGTAAAATGCACTATTTAACTTCTATGATAGGGCAATCAGAGACCCGATTAGATCATTTTATATTATGGTTAATTTAAGAATTCAGCGAAATTCTATCACATTTGTTCAATTTACGTCGCTCCTATTTCAGATAGCGTATTGGGCTAGTCGGCATCTTAAAGCGGCTGGAATGGCGAGTAGAATGCACTATTAACCTTTTATGATAGGGCGATCAGAGACCCGACTAGATCATTTTATATTTTGTTTAATATAAGATGTCAGGGAAATTCTATCACATTTGTTCAATTTACGTCGCTCCTATTTCAGATAGCGTATTCGGCTAAGCGGCATCTCAAAGCGCATGCAATGGCGAATAAAATGCACTATTAAACTTCTAGGCTAAGGCGAGCAGAGACCCGATTAGATCATTTTACATTATGGTTAATAAAAGAATTCAGCGAAATTCTATCACATTTGTTCAACTTACGTCGCTCCTATTTCAGATAGCGTATTGGGCTAAGCGGCATCTCAAAGCGTATGAAATGGCGAGTAAAATGCACTACTAAACTTCTATGATAGGGCAATCAGAGACCCGATTAGATCATTTTATAATACGGTTAATATAAGAATGCAGCGAAATTCTATCACATTTGTTCAACTTTCGTCGCCCCTATTTCAGATAGCCTACAGGGCTAGGCGGCATCTTAAAGCGCGTGGAATGGTGAGTAAAATGCACTACTAATCTTCTATGATAGGGCAATCAGACGATTAGATCATTTTACATTATGGTTAATAAAAGAATTAAGCGAAATTCTATCACATTTGTTCAATTTACGTCGCTCCTATTTCAGATAGCTTATTGGGCAAAGCGGCATCTCAAAGCGCATGAAATGATGAGTGAAATGCACTGTTAAACTTCTATGATAGGGCAATCAGAGACCCGACTAAATCATTTTATATTATGGTTAATTTAAGAATTCAGCGAAACTCTATCACATTTGTTCAACTTACGTCGCTCCTATTTCAGATAGCGTATTGGGCTAAGCGGCAGCTCAAAGCGCATGAAATGGCGAGTAAAATGCACTGTTAAATTTCTAGGGTAGGGCAACCAGAGACCCGATTAGATCATTTTATATTATGGTTAATTTAAGAATTCTGCAAAATCCTATCACATTTGTTCAATTTACGTCGTTCCTATTTCAGATAGCGTACTGGGCTAGGCGGCATCTTAAAGCGCGTGGAATGGCGAGTGAAATGCACTATTAAACTTCTATGATAGGGCAATCAGAGACCCGATTAGATCATTTTATATTTTGGTTAATACAAGAATTCAGCGAAATTCTATCACATTTGTTCAATTTACGTCGCTCCTATTTCATATAGCTAATTGGTCTATGCGGCATCTCAAGGCGCATGCAATTACGAGTGAAATGCACTCTTAAACTTCTAGGGTAGGGCGAACAGAGACCCGATTAGATCATTTTACATTAAGGGTAATATAAGAATTCGGCGAAATTCTATCACATTTGTTCAATTTACGTCTTTGATATTTCAGATAGCGTATTGGGCTAAGCGGCATCTGAAAGCGCATGAAATGGCGAGTAAAACGCACTATTAAACTTCTAGGGTAGGGCAAACAGAGACCCGATTACATCAGTTTATATTATGGTTAATTTAAGAATTCAGCAAAATTCTATCACATTTGTTCAATTTACGTCGTTCCTATTTCAGATAGCGTACTGGGCTAGGCGGCATCTTAAAGCGCGTGGATTGGCGAGTGAAATGCACTATTAAACTTCTATGATAAGGCAATCAGAGACCCGATTAGATCATTTTATATTTTGGTTAATACAAGAATTCAGCGAAATTCTATCACATTTGTTCAATTTACGTCGCTCCTATTTCAGATAGCTAATTGGGCTATGCGGCATCTCAAAGCGCATGCAATTACGAGTGAAATGCACTATTAAACTTCTAGGGTAGGGCGAATAGAGACCCGATTAGATCATTTTACATTAAGGTTAATATAAGAATTCAGGGAAATTCTAACACATTTGTTCAATTTACGTCGCTCCTATTCAGATGGCTTATTGGGCTTAGGGGCATCTCAAAGCGCATGAAATGACGAGTGAAATGCACTATTAAACTTCTAGGGTAGGGCAAACAGAGACCCGATTAGATCATTTTACATTATGGTTAATAAAAGAATTCAACGAAATTCTATCACATTTGTTCAACTTACGTCGCTCCTATTTCAGATAGCGTATTGGGCTAAGCGGCATCTCAAAGCGCATGAAATGGCGAGTAAACTGCACTATTAAACTTCTAGGGTAGGGCAAACAGAGACACGATTAGATCATTTTATATTATGGTTAATTTAAGAATTCAGCGAAATTCTATCATATTTGTTCAATTTACGTCGCTCCTATTTCAGATAGCGTATTGTGCTAAGCGGCATCTGAAAGCGCATGAAATGGCGAGTAAAATGCACTACTAAACTTCTATGATAGGGCAATCAGAGACCCGATTAGATAATTTTATATTATGGTTAATTTAAGAATTCAGCGAAATTCGATCACATTTGTTCAATTTACGTCGATCCTATTTCAGATAGCGTACTGGGCTAAGCGGCATCTCAAAGCGCATGAAATGGCGAGTATAATGCACTATTAAACTTCTAGGATAAGGCAAACAGAGACCCGATTAGATCATTTTATAATACGGTTAATATAAGAATGCAGCGAAATTCTATCACATTTGTTCAACTTTCGTCGCTCCTATTTCAGATAGCCTACAGGGCTAGGCGGCATCTTAAAGCGCGTGGAATGGTGAGTAAAATGCACTACTAATCTTCTATGATAGGGCAATCAGAGACCCGATTAGATCATTTTACATTATGGTTAATAAAAGAATTAAGCGAAATTCTATCACATTTGTTCAATTTACGTCGCTCCTATTTCAGATAGCGTACTGGGCTAGGCGGCATATTAAAGCGCGTGGAATGGCGAGTAAAATGCACTATTTAACTTCTATGATAGGGCAATCAGAGACCCGATTAGATCATTTTATATTATGGTTAATTTAAGAATTCAGCGAAATTCTATCACATTTGTTCAATTTACGTCGCTCCTATTTCAGATAGCGTATTGGGCTAGGCGGCATCTTAAAGCGCGTGGAATGACGAGTAGAATGCACTATTAACCTTTTATGATAGGGCGATCAGAGACCCGACTAAATCATTTTATATTTTGTTTAATATAAGATTTCAGGGAAATTCTATCACATTTGTTCAATTTACGTCGCTCCTATTTCAGATAGCGTATTCGGCTAAGCGGCATCTCAAAGCGCATGCAATGGCGAATAAAATGCACTATTAAACTTCTAGGGTAGGGCGAACAGAGACCCGATTAGATCATTTTACATTAAGGGTAATAAAAGAATTAAGCGAAATTCTATCACATTTGTTCAATTTACGTCTTTGATATTTCAGATAGCGTATTGGGCTAAGCGGCATCTGAAAGCGCATGAAATGGCGAGTAAAACGCACTATTAAACTTCTAGGGTAGGGCAAACAGAGACCCGATTGGATCATTTTACATTATGGTTAATTTAAGAATTCAGCGTAATTCTATCACATTTGTTCAAGTTACGTCGCTCCTATTTCAGATAGCGTACTGGGCTATGCGGCATCTTAAAGCGCGTGGAATGGCGAGTAAAATGCACTATTAAACTTCTATGATAGGGCAATCAGAGACCCGATAAGATCAATTTATATTTTGGTTAATATAAGAATTCAGGGAAATTCTATCACATTTTTCAATTTACGTTGCTCCTATTTCAGATAGCGTATTGGGCTAAGCGGCATCTCAAAGCGCATGAAATGACGAGTGAAATGCACTATTAGACTTCTAGGGTAGGGCGAACAGAGAACCGATTAGATCATTTTACATTAAGGTTAATATAAGAATTCAGGGAAATTCTATCACATTTTTCAATTTACGTGACTCCTATTTCAGATAGCGTATTGTGCTATGCGGCTTCTCAAAGCGCATGAAATGGCGAGTAAATGCACTATTAAACTTCTAGGGTAGGGCAAACAGAGACCAGATTATATCATTTTATATTATGGTTAATTTAAGAATTCAGCAAAATTCTATCTCATTTGTTCAATTTACGTCGTTCCTATTTCAGATAGCTTATTGGGCTAAGCGGCATCTCAAAGCGCATGAAATGGCGAGTAAAATGCACTATTGAACTCCTAGGGTAGGGCAAACAGAGACCCGATTAGATCATTTTATATTATGGTTAATTTAAGAATTCAGCAAGATTCTATCACATTTGTTGAATTTACGTCGCTCCTATTTCAGATAGCGTACTGGGCTAGGCGGCATCTTAAAGCGCGTGGAATGGCGAGTAAAATGCACTGTTAAACTTCAATGATAGGGCAGTCAGAGACCCGATTAGATCATTTTATATTTTGTTTAATATAAGATTTCAGGGAAATCCTATCACATTTGTTCTATTTACGTCGCTCCTATTTCAGTTAGCGTATTGGGCTAACCGGCATCTCAAAGCGCATGAAATGGCGAATAAAATGGACTATTAAACTTCTAGGGTAGGGCAAACAGAGACCCGATTAGGTCATTGTATATTACGGTTAATATAAAAATTCAGCGTAATTCTATCACATTTCTTCAAATTACGTCGCTCCTATTTCAGATAGCGTACTGGGCTAGGCGGCATATTAAAGCGCGTGGAATGGCGAGTAAAATGCACTATTTAACTTCTATGATAGGGCAATCAGAGACCCGATTAGATCATTTTATATTATGGTTAATTTAAGAATTCAGCGAAATTCTATCACATTTGTTCAATTTACGTCGCTCCTATTTCAGATAGCGTATTGGGCTAGTCGGCATCTTAAAGCGGCTGGAATGGCGAGTAGAATGCACTATTAACCTTTTATGATAGGGCGATCAGAGACCCGACTAGATCATTTTATATTTTGTTTAATATAAGATGTCAGGGAAATTCTATCACATTTGTTCAATTTACGTCGCTCCTATTTCAGATAGCGTATTCGGCTAAGCGGCATCTCAAAGCGCATGCAATGGCGAATAAAATGCACTATTAAACTTCTAGGCTAAGGCGAGCAGAGACCCGATTAGATCATTTTACATTATGGTTAATAAAAGAATTCAGCGAAATTCTATCACATTTGTTCAACTTACGTCGCTCCTATTTCAGATAGCGTATTGGGCTAAGCGGCATCTCAAAGCGTATGAAATGGCGAGTAAAATGCACTACTAAACTTCTATGATAGGGCAATCAGAGACCCGATTAGATCATTTTATAATACGGTTAATATAAGAATGCAGCGAAATTCTATCACATTTGTTCAACTTTCGTCGCCCCTATTTCAGATAGCCTACAGGGCTAGGCGGCATCTTAAAGCGCGTGGAATGGTGAGTAAAATGCACTACTAATCTTCTATGATAGGGCAATCAGAGACCCGATTAGATCATTTTACATTATGGTTAATAAAAGAATTAAGCGAAATTCTATCACATTTGTTCAATTTACGTCGCTCCTATTTCAGATAGCTTATTGGGCAAAGCGGCATCTCAAAGCGCATGAAATGATGAGTGAAATGCACTGTTAAACTTCTATGATAGGGCAATCAGAGACCCGACTAAATCATTTTATATTATGGTTAATTTAAGAATTCAGCGAAACTCTATCACGTTTGTTCAACTTACGTCGCTCCTATTTCAGATAGCGTATTGGGCTAAGCGGCAGCTCAAAGCGCATGAAATGGCGAGTAAAATGCACTGTTAAATTTCTAGGGTAGGGCAACCAGAGACCCGATTAGATCATTTTATATTATGGTTAATTTAAGAATTCTGCAAAATCCTATCACATTTGTTCAATTTACGTCGTTCCTATTTCAGATAGCGTACTGGGCTAGGCGGCATCTTAAAGCGCGTGGAATGGCGAGTGAAATGCACTATTAAACTTCTATGATAGGGCAATCAGAGACCCGATTAGATCATTTTATATTTTGGTTAATACAAGAATTCAGCGAAATTCTATCACATTTGTTCAATTTACGTCGCTCCTATTTCATATAGCTAATTGGTCTATGCGGCATCTCAAGGCGCATGCAATTACGAGTGAAATGCACTCTTAAACTTCTAGGGTAGGGCGAACAGAGACCCGATTAGATCATTTTACATTAAGGGTAATATAAGAATTCGGCGAAATTCTATCACATTTGTTCAATTTACGTCTTTGATATTTCAGATAGCGTATTGGGCTAAGCGGCATCTGAAAGCGCATGAAATGGCGAGTAAAACGCACTATTAAACTTCTAGGGTAGGGCAAACAGAGACCCGATTACATCAGTTTATATTATGGTTAATTTAAGAATCCAGCAAAATTCTATCACATTTGTTCAATTTACGTCGTTCCTATTTCAGATAGCGTACTGGGCTAGGCGGCATCTTAAAGCGCGTGGATTGGCGAGTGAAATGCACTATTAAACTTCTATGATAAGGCAATCAGAGACCCGATTAGATCATTTTATATTTTGGTTAATACAAGAATTCAGCGAAATTCTATCACATTTGTTCAATTTACGTCGCTCCTATTTCAGATAGCTAATTGGGCTATGCGGCATCTCAAAGCGCATGCAATTACGAGTGAAATGCACTATTAAACTTCTAGGGTAGGGCGAATAGAGACCCGATTAGATCATTTTACATTAAGGTTAATATAAGAATTCAGGGAAATTCTAACACATTTGTTCAATTTACGTCGCTCCTATTCAGATGGCTTATTGGGCTTAGGGGCATCTCAAAGCGCATGAAATGACGAGTGAAATGCACTATTAAACTTCTAGGGTAGGGCAAACAGAGACCCGATTAGATCATTTTACATTATGGTTAATAAAAGAATTCAACGAAATTCTATCACATTTGTTCAACTTACGTCGCTCCTATTTCAGATAGCGTATTGGGCTAAGCGGCATCTCAAAGCGCATGAAATGGCGAGTAAAATGCACTATTAAACTTCTAGGGTAGGGCAAACAGAGACACGATTAGATCATTTTATATTATGGTTAATTTAAGAATTCAGCGAAATTCTATCATATTTGTTCAATTTACGTCGCTCCTATTTCAGATAGCGTATTGTGCTAAGCGGCATCTGAAAGCGCATGAAATGGCGAGTAAAATGCACTACTAAACTTCTATGATAGGGCAATCAGAGACCCGATTAGATAATTTTATATTATGGTTAATTTAAGAATTCAGCGAAATTCGATCACATTTGTTCAATTTACGTCGATCCTATTACAGATAGCGTACTGGGCTAAGCGGCATCTCAAAGCGCATGAAATGGCGAGTATAATGCACTATTAAACTTCTAGGATAAGGCAAACAGAGACCCGATTAGATCATTTTATAATACGGTTAATATAAGAATGCAGCGAAATTCTATCACATTTGTTCAACTTTCGTCGCTCCTATTTCAGATAGCCTACAGGGCTAGGCGGCATCTTAAAGCGCGTGGAATGGTGAGTAAAATGCACTACTAATCTTCTATGATAGGGCAATCAGAGACCCGATTAGATCATTTTACATTATGGTTAATAAAAGAATTAAGCGAAATTCTATCACATTTGTTCAATTTACGTCGCTCCTATTTCAGATAGCGTACTGGGCTAGGCGGCATATTAAAGCGCGTGGAATGGCGAGTAAAATGCACTATTAAACTTCTATGATAGGGCAATCAGAGACCCGATTAGATCATTTTATATTATGGTTAATATAAGAATTCAGCGAAATTCTATCACATTTGTTCAATTTACGTCGCTCCTATTTCAGATAGCGTATTGGGCTAGGCGGCATCTTAAAGCGCGTGGAATGACGAGTAGAATGCACTATTAACCTTTTATGATAGGGCGATCAGAGACCCGACTAAATCATTTTATATTTTGTTTAATATAAGATTTCAGGGAAATTCTATCACATTTGTTCAATTTACGTCGCTCCCTATTTCAGATAGCGTATTCGGCTAAGCGGCATCTCAAAGCGCATGCAATGGCGAATAAAATGCACTATTAAACTTCTAGGGTAGGGCGAACAGAGACCCGATTAGATCATTTTACATTAAGGGTAATAAAAGAATTAAGCGAAATTCTATCACATTTGTTCAATTTACGTCTTTGATATTTCAGATAGCGTATTGGGCTAAGCGGCATCTGAAAGCGCATGAAATGGCGAGTAAAACGCACTATTAAACTTCTAGGGTAGGGCAAACAGAGACCCGATTGGATCATTTTACATTATGGTTAATTTAAGAATTCAGCGTAATTCTATCACATTTGTTCAAGTTACGTCGCTCCTATTTCAGATAGCGTACTGGGCTATGCGGCATCTTAAAGCGCGTGGAATGGCGAGTAAAATGCACTATTAAACTTCTATGATAGGGCAATCAGAGACCCGATAAGATCAATTTATATTTTGGTTAATATAAGAATTCAGGGAAATTCTATCACATTTTTCAATTTACGTTGCTCCTATTTCAGATAGCGTATTGGGCTAAGCGGCATCTCAAAGCGCATGAAATGACGAGTGAAATGCACTATTAGACTTCTAGGGTAGGGCGAACAGAGAACCGATTAGATCATTTTACATTAAGGTTAATATAAGAATTCAGGGAAATTCTATCACATTTTTCAATTTACGTGACTCCTATTTCAGATAGCGTATTGTGCTATGCGGCTTCTCAAAGCGCATGAAATGGCGAGTAAATGCACTATTAAACTTCTAGGGTAGGGCAAACAGAGACCAGATTATATCATTTTATATTATGGTTAATTTAAGAATTCAGCAAAATTCTATCTCATTTGTTCAATTTACGTCGTTCCTATTTCAGATAGCTTATTGGGCTAAGCGGCATCTCAAAGCGCATGAAATGACGAGTGAAATGCAATACTAAACATCTAGGATAACGCAAACAGAGACCCGATTAGATCATTTTATATTTTGCTTAATATAAGATTTCAGGGAAATTCTATCACATTTGTTCAATTTACGTCGCTTCTATTTCTGATAGCGTATTGGGTTAAGCGGCATCTCAAAGCGCATGAAATGCCGAATAAAGTGCACTATTAAAGTTCTATGGTAGGGCAAACAGAGACCCGATTAGATCATTTTACATTATGGTTCATAAAAGAATTCAGCGAAATTCTATCACATTTGTTCAACTTACGTCGCTCCTATTTCAGATAGCGTATTGGGCTAAGCGGCCTCTCAAAGCGCATGAAATGGCGAGTAAAATGCACTGTTAAACTTCTAGGGTAGGACAAACAGAGACCCGATTACATCATTTTATATTATGGTTAATTTAAGAATTCAGCGAAATTCTATCACATTTGTTCAATTTACGACGTTCCTATTTCAGATAGCGTATTGGGCTAAGCGGCATCTCAAAGCGCATGGAATGGCGAGTGAAAGGCACTATTAAACTTCTAGGGTAGGCGAACAGAGAACCGATTAGATCATTTTACATTAAGGTTAATATAAGAATTCAGGGAAATTCTATCACATTTGTTCAATTTACGTCGTTCCTATTTCAGATAGCGTATTGGGCTAAGCGGCATCTCAAAGCGTATGAAATGGCGAATAAAGTGCACTATTAAAGTTCTATGGTAGGGCAAACAGAGACCCGAGTAGATCACTTTATATTATGATTAATTTAAGAATTCAGCGTAATTCTATCACATTTGTTCAACTTACGTCGCTCCTATTTCAGATAGCGTATTGGGCTAACAGGCATCTCAAAGCGCATGAAATGGCAAATAAAATGCGCTATTAAACTTCTAGGCTAGGGCGAACAGAGACCCGATTAGATAATTTTACATTATGGTTCATAAAAGAATTCAGCGAAATTCTATCACATTTGTTCAAGTTACGTCGCTCCTATTTCAGATAGCGTACTGGGCTAGGCGACATCTTAAAGCGCGTGGAATGGCGAGTAAAATGCACTATTAAAGTTCAATGATAGGGCAATCAGTGACCCGATTAGATCATTTTATATTACGGTTAATATAAGAATTCAGCGTAATTCTATCACATTTGTTCAACTTACGTCGCTCCTATTTCAGATAGCGTATTGGGCTAAGCGGCATCTCAAAGCGCATGAAATGACGAGTGAAAGGCACTATTAAACTTCTAGGGTAGGGCGAACAGAGAACCGATTAGATCATTTGACATTATGGTTAATAAAAGATTTCAGCGAAATTCTATCACATTTGTTCAATTTATATCGCTCCTATTTCAGATAGCGTATTGGGCTAAGCGGCATCTCAAAGCGCATGAAATGTCGAGTAAAATGCACTATTAAAGTTCTAGGGTAGGGCAACAAGAGACCCGATTAGATCATTTTATATTACGGTTAATATAAGAATTCAGCAAAATTCTATCACATTTGTTCAATTTACGTCGTTCCTATTTCAGATAGCGTATTGGGCTAAGCTGAATCTCAAAGCGCATGAAATGACGAGTGAAAGGCACTATTAAACTTCTAGGGTAGGGCGAACAGAGAACCGATTAGATCATTTTACATTAAGATTAATATAAGAATTCAGGGAAATTCTATCACATTTGTTCAATTTACGTCGTTCCTATTTCAGATAGCGTATTGGGCTAAGCGGCATCTCAAAGCGCATGAAATGGCGAGTAAAATGCACTATTAAACTTCTAGGGCAGGGCAAGCAGAGACCCGATTACATCATTTTATATTATGGTTAATTTAAGAATTCAGCAAAATTCTATCACATTCGTTCAATTTAGGTCGCTCCTATTTCAGATAGCGTACTGGGCTAGGCGACATCTTAAAGCGCGTGGAATGGCGAGTAAAATGCACTATTAAAGTTCAATGATAGGGCAATCAGTGACCCGATTAGATCATTTTATATTATAGTTAATTTAATCTTTCAGGGAAATTCTATCACATTTGTTCAATTTACGTCGCTCCTATTTCGGATAGCGCACTGGGCTAGGCGGCATCCTAAAGCGCGTGGAGTGGCGAGTAAAATGCACTATTAATCATCTATGATAGGGCAATCAGAGACCCGATTAGATCATTTTATATTTTGGTTAATATAAGAATTCAGCGAAATTCTACAACATTTGTTCAATTTACGTCGCTCCTATTTCAGATAGCGTATCGGGCTAAGCGGCATCTCAAAGCGCATGAAATGGCGAGTACAATGCAATATTAAACTTCTAGGGTAGGGCAAACAGAGACCCGATTAGATCATTTTATATTACGGTTAATATAAGTATTCAGCGTAATTCTGTGACATTTGTTCAACTTACGTAGCTCCTATTTCAGATAGCGTACTGGGCTAGGCGGCAACTTAAAGCGCGTGGAATGGCGAGTAAAATGCACTATTAAGCTTCTATGATAGGGCAATCAGAGACCCGCTTAGATCATTTTATATTTTGGTTAATATAAGAATTCAGCGAAATTCTATCACATTTGTTCAATTTACGTCGCTCCTATTTCAGATTGCGTATTGGGCTAAGCGGCATCTCAAAGCGCATGAAATGACGAGTGAAAGGCACTATTAAACTTCTAGGGTAGGGCGAACAGAGAACCGATTAGATCATTTTACATTAAGGTTAATATAAGAATTCAGGGAAATTCTATCACGTTTGTTCAATTTACGTCGCTACTATTTCAGATAGCGTATTGGGCTAAGCGGCATCTCAAAGCGCATGAAATGG
Source organism: Macropis europaea (assembly GCA_916610135.2). Lineage (NCBI taxonomy): Eukaryota > Metazoa > Arthropoda > Insecta > Hymenoptera > Melittidae > Macropis > Macropis europaea. The sequence goes on from CAKAJE020000359.1 coordinate 24,056, forward strand.
CGACTAAAATTCACTGTTAAACTTCTAGGGTAGGGCAAACAGAGACCCGATTAGATCATTTCATATTATGGTTTATTTAAGAATTCAGAAAAATTCTATCACAATTGTTCAATTTACGTCGCTCCTATTTCAGATAGCTTATTGGGCTAAGCGGCATCTCAAAGCGCATTAAATGACGAGTGAAATGCACTATTGAACTTCTGGGATAAGGCAAACAGAGACCCGATCAGATCATTTTATATTACGGTTAATATAAGAATTCAGCGTAATTCTATCACATTTGTTCAATTTACGTCGCTGATATTTCAGATAGCGTATTGGGCTAAGCGGCATCTCAAAGCGCAATCAATGGCGAGTAAAATGCACTATTAAACTTCTAGGGTATGGCAAACAGAGACCCGATAAGATCATTTTATATTATGGTTAATTTAAGAATTCAGCGAAACTCTATCACATTTGTTCAATTTATGTCGCTCCTATTTCAGATGGCGTATTGGGCTAAGCGGCATCTCAATGCGCATGAAATGGCGAGTAAAATGCACTATTAAACTTCTAGGATAAGGCAAACGGAGACCCGATTAGATCATTTTATATTACGGTTAATATAAGAATTCAGCGTAATTCTATCACATTTGTTCAACTTACGTCGCTCCTATTTCAGATAGCATACTGGGCTAGGCGGCATCCTAAAGCGCGTGGAATGGCGAGTAAAATGCACTATTAAACTTCTAGGGTAGGGCAATCAGAGACCCGATTAGATCATTTTATATTTTGGTTAATATAAGAATTCAGCGTAATTCTATCGCATTTGTTCAATTTACGTCGCTCCTATATCAGATAGCATATTGGGCTAAGCGGCATCTCAAAACGCATGAAATGGCGAGTAATATGCACTATTAAACTTCTAGGGTAAGGCAAACAGAGACCCGATTAGATCATTTTATATTACGGATAATATAAGAATTCAGCGAAATTCTATCACATTTGTTCAATTTACGTCGCTCCTATTTCAGATAGCGTACTGGGCTAGGCGGAAACTTAAAGCGCGTGGAATGGCGAGTAACATGCACTATTAAACTTCTATGATAGGGCAATCAGAGACCCGATTAGATCATTTCATATTTTGGTTAATATAAGAATTCAGCGAAATTCTATCACATTTGTTCAATTTACGTCGCTCCTATTTCAGATAGCTTATTGGGCTAAGCGGCATCTCAAGGCGCATGAAATGACGAGTGAAATGCACTATTAAACTTCTAGGGTAGGGCGAACAAAGACACGATTAGATCATTTTACATTAAGGTTAATATAAGAATTCAGCGAAATTCTATCACATTTGTTCAATTTACATCGCTCCTATTTCAGATAGCGACTTGTGCTAAGCGTCATCTCAAAGCGCAAGAAATGGCGAGTAAAATGCACTATTAAACTTCTAGGATAAGGCAAACAGAAACCCGATTAGATCATTTTATATTACGGTTAATATAAGAATTCAGCGTAATTCTGTGACATTTGTTCAACTTACGTAGCTCCTATTTCGGATAGCGTGCTGGGCTAGGCGGCAACTTAAAGCGCGCGGAATGGCGAGTAAAATGCACTATTAAACTTCTAGGGTAGGGCGAACAGAGACTCGATTAGATCATTTTATATTATGGTTAATTTATCAATTCAGCGAAATTCTATCACATTTGTTCAATTTACGTCGCTCCTATTTCAGATAGCGTATTGGGCTGAGCGGCATCTTAAAGCGCGCGGAATGGCGAGTAAAATGCACTATTAAACTTCTAGGGTAGGGCGAACAGAGACTCGATTAGATCATTTTATATTATGGTTAATTTATCAATTCAGCGAAATTCTATCACATTTGTTCAATTTACGTCGCTCCTATTTCAGATAGCTATTGGGCTAAGCGGCATCTCAAAGCGCATGAAATGACGAGAGAAATGTACTATTAAACTTCTTGGGTAGGGCGAACAGAGACCCGATTACATCATTTTATATTATGGTTAAATTAAGAATTCAGCAAAATTCTATCACATTTGTTCAATTTACATCGCTCCTATTTCAGATAGCGTATTGGGCTAAGCGGCATCTCAAAGCGCATGGAATGACGAGTAAAATGCACTAATAAACTTCTAGGATAAGGCAAACGGAGATCCGATTAGACCATTTTATATTACGGTTAATATAAGAATTCAGCGTAATTCTATCACTTTTGTTCAACTTTCGTCGCTCCTATTTCAGATAGCGTACTGGGCTAGGCGGCATCTCAAAGCGCGTGGAATGGCGAGTAAAATTCACTCTTAAACATCTATGATAGGGCAATCAGAGACCCGATTAGATCATTTTATATTTTGGTTAATATAAGAATTCAGCGAAATTCTATCACATTTGTTCAATTTACGTCGCTCCTATTTCAGATAGCGTATTGGGCTAAGCTGCATCTCAAAGCGCATGAAATGGCTCGTAAAATGCACTATTAAACTTCTAGGGTAGGGCAATCAGAGACCAGATTAGATCATTTTATATTATGGTTCATTTAAGAATTCAGCAAAAGTCTATCACATTTGTTCAATTTACGTCGTTCCTATTTCAGATAGCATACTGGGCTAGGCGGCATCTTAAAGCGCGTGGAATGGCGAGTAAAATGCACTATTAAACTTCTAGGATAAGGCAAACAGAGACTCGATTAGATCATTTTATATTACGGTTAATATAAGAATTCAGCGTAATTCTGTGACATTTGTTCAACTTACGTAGCTCCTATTTCAGATAGCGTACTGGGCTAGGCGGCAACTTAATGGGCGTGGAATGGCGAGTAAAATGCACTATTAAGCTTCTATGATAGGGCAATCAGAGACCCGCTTAGATCATTTTATATTTTGGTGAATATAAGAATTCAGCGAAATTCTATCACATTTGTTCAATTTACGTCGCTCCTATTTCAGATAGCATATTGGGCTAAGCGGCATCGCAAAGCGCATGAAATGACGAGTGAAATGCACTATTAAACTTCTTGGGTAGGGCGAACAGAGAGCCGATTACATCATTTTATATTATGGTTAATTTAAGAATTCGGCAAAATTCTATCACATTTGATCAACTTACGTCGCTCCTATTTCAGATAGCGTACTGGGCTAGGCGGCACCTTAAAGCGCGTGGAATGGCGAGTAAAATGCACTATTAAACTTCTATGATAGGGCAATCAGAGACCCGACTAGATCATTTTATATTTTGGTTAATATAAGAATTCAGCGAAATTCTATCACATTTGTTCAATTGACGTCGCTCCTATTTCAGATAGCGTATTGGGCTAAGCGGCATCTCAAAGCGCATGAAATGGCGAATAAAATGCACTATTAAACTTCTAGGCTAGGGCGAACAGAGACCTGATTAGATCATTTTATATTATGGTTAATTCAAGAATTCTTCGAAAATCTATCACATTTGTTCAATTTACATCGCTCCTAATTCAGATAGCGTACTGGGCTAAGCGGCATCTCAAAGGGCATGAAATGGCGAGTAAAATGCACTGTTAAACTTCTAGGATAAGGCAAACAGAGACCCGATTAGATCATTTTATATTACGGTTAATATAAGAATTCAGCGAGATTCTCTCACATTTGTTCAATTTACGTCGCTGATATTTCAGATAGCGTATTGGGCTAAGCGGCATCTCAAAGCGCAAGAAATGGCGAGTGAAATGAACTATTAAACTTCTAGGGTAGGGCAATCAGAGACCCGATTCGATCATTTTACATTATGGTTAATTTAAGAATTCAGCAAAATTCTATCACATTTGTTCAACTTACGTCGCTCCTATTTCAGATAGCGCACTGGGCTAGGCGGCACCTTAAAGCGCGTGGAATGGCGAGTAAAATGCACTATTAAACTTCTATGATAGGGCAATCAGAGACCCGACTAGATCATTTTATATTTTGGTTAATATAAGAATTCAGCGAAATTCTATCACATTTGTTCAATTGACGTCGCTCCTATTTCAGATAGCGTATTGGGCTAAGCGGCATCTCAAAGCGCATGAAATGGCGAATAAAATGCACTATTAAACTTCTAGGCTAGGGCGAACAGAGACCTGATTAGATCATTTTATATTATGGTTAATTCAAGAATTCTTCGAAAATCTATCACATTTGTTCAATTTACATCGCTCCTAATTCAGATAGCGTACTGGGCTAAGCGGCATCTCAAAGGGCATGAAATGGCGAGTAAAATGCACAATTAAACTTCTAGGATAAGGCAAACAGAGACCCGATTAGATCATTTTATATTTTGGTTAATATAAGAATTCAGCGAGATTCTCTCACATTTGTTCAATTTACGTCGCTGGTATTTCAGATAGCGTATTGGGCTAAGCGGCATCTCAAAGCGCAAGAAATGGCGTGTAAAATGAACTATTAAACTTCTAGGGTAGGGCAATCAGAGACCCGATTCGATCATTTTACATTATGGTTAATTTAAGAATTCAGCAAAATTCTATCACATTTGTTCAACTTACGTCGCTCCTATTTCAGATAGCGTACTGGGCTAGGCGGCACCTTAAAGCGCGTGGAATGGCGAGTAAAATGCACTATTAAACTTCTATGATAGGGCAATCAGAGACCCGACTAGATCATTTTATATTTTGGTTAATATAAGAATTCAGCGAAATTCTATCACATTTGTTCAATTTACGTCGCTCCTATTTCAGATAGCTTATTGGGCTAAGCGGCATCGCAAAGCGCATGAAATGACGAGTGAAATGCACTATTAAACTTCTAGGGTAGGGCAAACAGAGACCCGATTAGATCATTTTACATTAAGGTTAATATAAGAATTCAGGGAAATTCTATCACATTTGTTCAACTTACGTCGCTCCTATTTCAGATAGCGTACTGGGCTAGGCGGCACCTTAAAGCGCGTGGAATGTCGAGTAAAATGCACTATTAAACTTCTATGATAGGGCAATCAGAGACCCGATTAGATCATTTTATATTTTGGTTAATATAAGAATTCAGCGAAATTCTATCACATTTGTTCAATTTACGTCGCTCCTATTTCAGATAGCTTATTGGGCTAAGCGGCATCGCAAAGCGCATGAAATGACGAGTGAAATGCACTATTAAACTTCTAGGGTAGGGCAAACAGAGACCCGATTAGATCATTTTATATTATGGTTAATTTAAGAATTCAGCAAAATTCTATCACATTTGTTCAATTTACGTCTCTCCTATTTCAGATAGCGTACTGGGCTAAGCGGCATCTCAAAGCGCGCGGAATGGCGAGTAAAATGCACTATTAAACTTCTAGGGTAGGGCAAACAGAGACCCGATTAGATCATTTTATATTACGGTTAATATAAGAATTCAGCGTAATTCTGTCACATTTGTTCAACTTACGTAGCTCCTATTTCAGATAGCGTACTGGGCTAGGCGGCAACGTAAAGCGCGTGGAATGGCGAGTAAAATGCACTATTAAACTTCTATGATAGGGCAATCAGAGACCCGATTAGATCATTTTATATTTTGGTTAATATAAGAATTCAGCGAAATTCTATCACATTTGTTCAATTTACGTCGCTCCTATGTCAGATAGCGTATTGGGCTAAGCGGCATGTCAAAGCGCATGAAATGGCGAGTGAAATGCACTATTAATCATCTAGGGTAGGGCAATCAGAGACCCCATTAGATCATTTTATATTATGGTTAATATAAGAATTCAGCGAAATTCTATCACATTTGTTCAACTTACGTCGCTCCTATTTCAGATAGCGTACTGGGCAAGGCGGTATCTCAAAGCGCGTGGAAGGGCGAGTAAAATGCACTACTAAACTTCTATGATAGGGCAATCAGAGACCCGATTAGATCATTTTATATTTTGGTTAATATAAGAATTCAGCGAAATTCTCTCACATTTGTTCAATTTACGTCGCTGATATTTCAGACAGCGTATTGCACTAAGCGGCATCTCAAAGCGCAAGACATGTCGAGTAAAATGCACTATTAAACTTCTAGGGTAGGGCAAACAGAGACCCGATAAGATCATTTTATATTATGGTTAATTTCAGAATTCAGCGAAATTCTCTCACATTTGTTCAATTTACGTCGCTGATATTTCAGATAGCGTATTGGGCTAAGCGGCAACTCAAAGCGCGAGAAATGGCGAGTAAAATGCACTATTAAACTCTGGGGTAGGGCAAACAGAGACCCGATTAGATCATTTTATATTTTGGTTAATATAAGAATTCAGCGAAATTCTATCACATTTGTTCAATTTACGGCGCTCCTATTTCAGATAGCGTATTGGGCTAAGCGGCATCTCAAAGCGCATGAAATGACGAATAAAATGCACAATTAAGCTTCTACGCTAGGGCGAACAGAGACCCGATTAGATCATTTTACGTTATGGTTAATAAAAGAATTCAGTGAAATTCTATCACATTTGATCAATTTACGTCGCTCCTATTTCAGATAGCGTACTGGGCTAAGCGGCATCTCAAAGCGCAAGAAATGGCGAGTAAAATGCACTATTAAACTTCTAGGGTAGGGCAATCAGAGACCCGATTCGATCATTTTACATTATGGTTAATTTAAGAATTCAGCAAAATTCTATCACATTTGTTCAACTTACGTCGCTCCTATTTCAGATAGCGTACTGGGCTAGGCGGCACCTTAAAGCGCGTGGAATGGCGAGTAAAATGCACTATTAAACTTCTATGATAGGGCAATCAGAGACCCGATTAGATCATTTTATATTTTGGTTAATATTAGAATTCAGCGAAATTCTATCACATTTGTTCAATTTACGTCGCTCCTATTTCAGATAGCTTATTGGGCTAAGCGGCATCGCAAAGCGCATGAAATGACGAGTGAAATGCACTATTAAACTTCTAGGGTAGGGCAAACAGAGACCCGATTAGATCATTTTACATTAAGGTTAATATAAGAATTCAGGGAAATTCTATCACATTTGTTCAACATACGTCGCTCCTATTTCAGATAGCGTACTGGGCTAGGCGGCATCTTAAAGCGCGTGGAATGGCGAGTAAAATGCACTATTAAACTTCTAGGGTAGGGCAAGCAGAGACCCGATTAGATCATTTTATAATATGGTTAATTTAAGAATTCAGTAAAATTCTATCACATTCGTTCAATTTAGGTCGCTCCTATTACAGATAGCGTATTGGGCTATGCGGCATCTCAAAGCGCATGAAATGGCGAGTGAAATGCACTATAAGACTTCTATGCTAGGGCAATCAGAGACCCGATTAGATCATTTTATATTTTGGTTAATATAAGAATTCAGCGAAATTCTATCACATTTGTTCAATTTACGTCGCTCGTATGTCAGATAGCGTATTGGGCTAAGCGGCATCTCAAAGCGCATGAAATCGCGAGTGAAATGCACTATTAATCTTCTATGGTAGGGCAATCAGAGACCCCATTAGATCATTTTATATTATGGTTAATATAAGAATTCAGCGAGATTCTATCACATTTGTTCAATTTACGTCGCTGATATTTCAGATAGCGTATTGGGCTATGCGGCATCTCAAAGCGCATGAAATGACGAGTAAAATGCACTGTTAAACTTCTAGGGTAGGGCAAACAGAGACCCGATTAGATCATTTTATATTACGGTTAATATAAGAATTCAGCGTAATTCTATCACATTTGTTCAACTTACGTCGCTCCTATTTCAGATAGCGTACTGGGCAAGGCCGTATCTCAAAGCGCGTGGAAGGGCGAGTAAAATGCACTACTAAACTTCTATGATAGGGCAATCAGAGACCCCATTAGATCGTTTTATATTATGGTTAATTTAAGAATTCAGCGAAATTCTATCACATTTGTTCAATTTACGTCTCTCCTATGTCAGATAGCGTATTGGGCTAAGCGGCATCTCAAAGCGCATGAAATGGCGAGTGAAATGCACTATTAATCTTCGAGGGTAGGGCAATCAGAGACCCCATTAGATCATTTTATATTATGGTTAATTTAAGAATTCAGCGAAATTGTATCACATTTGTTCAATTTACGTCGCTCCTATGTCAGATAGCGTACTGGGCTAGGCGGCATCTCAAAGCGCATGAAACGGCGAGTAAAATGCACTATTAAACTTCTAGGATAAGGCAAACAGAGACCCGATTAGATCATTTTACATTAAGGTTAATATAAGAATTCAGCGAGATTCTCTCACATTTGTTCAATTTACGTCGCTGATATTTCAGATAGCGTATTGGGCTAAGCGGCATCTCAAAGCGCAAGAAATGGCGAGTAAAATGTACTGTTAAACTTCTAGGGTAGGGCAAACAGAGACCCGATTAGATCATTTTATATTATGGTTAATTTAAGAATTCAGCGAAATTCTATCACATTTGTTCAATTTACGTCGCTCATGTTGCAGATAGCGTATTGGGCTAAGCGGCATCTCAAAGCGCATGAAATGGCGAGTAAAACGCACTATTAAACTTCTAGGGTAAGGCAAACCGAGACCCGATTAGATCATTTAATATTACGGTTAATATAAGAATTCAGAGTAATTATATCACATTTGTTCAACATACGTCGCTCCTATTTCAGATAGTGTACTGGGCTAGGCGGCATCTTAAAGCGCGTGGAAGGGCGAGTAAAATGCACTACTAAACTTCTATGATAGGGCAATCAGAGTCCCGTTTAGATCATTTTATATTTTGTTTAATATAAGATTTCATGGAAATTCTATCACATTTGTTCAATTTACGTCGCTCCTATTTCAGATAGCGTATTGGGCTAAGCGGCATCTCAAAGCGCATGAAATGACGAGAGAAATGCACTATTAAAGTTCTTGGGTAGGGCAAACAGAGACCCGATTATATCATTTTATATTATGGTTAATTTAAGAATTCAGCGAAATTCTATCACATTTGGTCAATTTACGTCGCTCCTATTTCAGATACCTTATTGGGCTAAGCGGCATCTCAAAGCGCATGAAATGACGAGTGAAATGCACTATTAAACTTCTAGGGTAGGGCGAACGAAGACCCGATTAGATCATTTTACATTGAGGTTAATATAAGAATTCAGCGAAATTCTATCACATTTGTTCAATTTACGTCGCTCCTATTTCAGATAGCGTATTGGGCTAAGCGGCATCTCAAAGCGCGTGGAATGGCGGGTAAAATGCACTATTAAACTTCTAGGGTAGGGCAATCAGAGACCCGACTAGATCATTTTATATTTTGGTTAATATAAGAATTCAGCGAAATTCTATCACATTTGTTCAATTTGCGTCGCTCCTATTTCAGATAGCTTATTGGGCTAAGCGTCACCTCAAAGCGCATGAAATGGCGAGTGAAATGCACTATTAATCTTCTAGGGTAGCGCAATCAGAGACCCCATTAGATCATTTTATATTATGGTTAATTTAAGAATTCAGCGAAATTCTATCACATTTGTTCAATTTACGTCGCTCCTATTCAGATAGCGTACTGGGCTAAGCGGCATCTCAAAGCGCGCGGAATGGCGAGTAAAATGCACTATTAAACTTCTAGGGTAGGGCAAACAGAGACCCGATTAGATCATTTTATATTACGGTTAATATAAGAATTCAGCGTAATTCTGTCACATTTGTTCAACTTACGTAGCTCCTATTTCAGATAGCGTACTGGGCTAGGCGGCAACTTAAAGCGCGTGGAATGGCGAGTAAAATGCACTATTAAACTTCTATGATAGGGCAATCAGAGACCCGATTAGATCATTTAATATTTTGGTTAATATAAGAATTCAGCGTAATGCTATCACATTTGTTCAATTTACGTCGCTCCTATTACAGACAGCTTATTGGGCTTAGCGGCATCTCAAAGCGCATGAAATGACGAGTGAAATGCACTATTAAACTTCTAGGGTAGGGCAAACAGAGACCCGATTAGATCATTTTATATTATGGTTAATTTAAGAATTCAGCAAAATTCTATCACATTTGTTCAATTTACGTCGTTCCTATTGCAGATAGCGTCCTGGGCTAAGCGGCATCTAATGGCGCATGAAATGGCGAGTATAATGCACTATTAAACTTCTAGGATAAGGCAAACAGAGACCCGATTAGATCATTTTATGTTACGGTTAATATAAGAATTCAGCGTAATTCTATCACATTTGTTCAAGTTACGTCGCTCCTATTTCTGATAGCGTACTGGGCTAGGCGGCATCTTAAAGCGCGTGGAATGGCGGGTAAAATGCACTATTAAACTTCAATGATAGGGCAATCAGAGACCCGATTAGATCATTTTATGTTTTGGTTAATATAAGAATTCAGCGAAATTCTATCACATTTGTTCAATTTACGTCGCTCCTATTTCAGATAGCGTATTGGGGTAAGCTGCATCTCAAAGCGCATGAAATGGCGAGTAAAATGCACTACTAAACTTCTAGGGTAGGGCAAACAAAGACCCGATTAAATCATTTTATATTACGGTTAATTTAAGAATTCAGCGAAATTCTATCACATTTGTTCAATTTACGTCGCTCCTATTACAGATAGCTTATTGTGCTTAGCGGCATCTCAAAGCGCATGAAGTGACGAGTGAAATGCACTATTAAACTTCTAGGGTTGGTCGAAGAAAGACCCGATTAGATCATTTTACATTAAGGTAAATATAAGATTTCAGGGACATTCTATCACATTTGTTTAATTTATGTCGCTGCTATTTCAGATAGCGTATTGGGCTAAGCGGCATCTCAAAGCGCATGAAATGGCGAATAAAATGCACTATTAAACTTCTAGGCGAGGGCGAACAGAGACCCGATTAGATCATTTTACATTTTGATTAATAAAAGAATTCAGCGAAATTCTATCACATTTGCTCAATTTACGTCGCTCCTATTACAGATAGCTTATTGTGCTTAGCGGCATCTCAAAACGCATGAAGTGACGAGTGAAATGCACTATTAAACTTCTAGGGTAGGGCAAACAGAGACCCGATTAGATCATTTTATATTATGGTTAATTTAAGAATTCAGCAAAATTCTATCACATTTGTTCAATTTACGTCGCTCCTATTTCAGATAGCGTACTGGGCTAGACGGCATCCTAAAGCGCGCGGAATGGCGAGTAAAATGCACTATTAAACTTCTATGCTAGGGCAATCCGAGACCCGATTAGATCATTTTATATTTTGTTTAATATAAGATTTCAGGGAAATTCTATCACATTTGTTCAATTTACGTCGCTCCTATTTCAGATAGCTTATTGGGCTAAGCGGCATCGCAAAGCGCATGAAATGACGAGTGAAATGCACTATTAAACTTCTAGGGTAGGGCAAACAGAGACCCGATTAGATCATTTTACATTAAGGTTAATATAAGAATTCAGGGAAATTCTATCACATTTGTTCAACTTACGTCGCTCCTATTTCAGATAGCGTACTGGGCTAGGCGGCACCTTAAAGCGCGTGGAATGTCGAGTAAAATGCACTATTAAACTTCTATGATAGGGCAATCAGAGACCCGATTAGATCATTTTATATTTTGGTTAATATAAGAATTCAGCGAAATTCTATCACATTTGTTCAATTTACGTCGCTCCTATTTCAGATAGCTTATTGGGCTAAGCGGCATCGCAAAGCGCATGAAATGACGAGTGAAATGCACTATTAAACTTCTAGGGTAGGGCAAACAGAGACCCGATTAGATCATTTTATATTATGGTTAATTTAAGAATTCAGCAAAATTCTATCACATTTGTTCAATTTACGTCTCTCCTATTTCAGATAGCGTACTGGGCTAAGCGGCATCTCAAAGCGCGCGGAATGGCGAGTAAAATGCACTATTAAACTTCTAGGGTAGGGCAAACAGAGACCCGATTAGATCATTTTATATTACGGTTAATATAAGAATTCAGCGTAATTCTGTCACATTTGTTCAACTTACGTAGCTCCTATTTCAGATAGCGTACTGGGCTAGGCGGCAACTTAAAGCGCGTGGAATGGCGAGTAAAATGCACTATTAAACTTCTATGATAGGGCAATCAGAGACCCGATTAGATCATTTAATATTTTGGTTAATATAAGAATTCAGCGTAATGCTATCACATTTGTTCAATTTACGTCGCTCCTATTACAGACAGCTTATTGGGCTTAGCGGCATCTCAAAGCGCATGAAATGACGAGTGAAATGCACTATTAAACTTCTAGGGTAGGGCAAACAGAGACCCGATTAGATCATTTTATATTATGGTTAATTTAAGAATTCAGCAAAATTCTATCACATTTGTTCAATTTACGTCGTTCCTATTGCAGATAGCGTCCTGGGCTAAGCGGCATCTAATGGCGCATGAAATGGCGAGTATAATGCACTATTAAACTTCTAGGATAAGGCAAACAGAGACCCGATTAGATCATTTTATGTTACGGTTAATATAAGAATTCAGCGTAATTCTATCACATTTGTTCAAGTTACGTCGCTCCTATTTCTGATAGCGTACTGGGCTAGGCGGCATCTTAAAGCGCGTGGAATGGCGGGTAAAATGCACTATTAAACTTCAATGATAGGGCAATCAGAGACCCGATTAGATCATTTTATGTTTTGGTTAATATAAGAATTCAGCGAAATTCTATCACATTTGTTCAATTTACGTCGCTCCTATTTCAGATAGCGTATTGGGGTAAGCTGCATCTCAAAGCGCATGAAATGGCGAGTAAAATGCACTACTAAACTTCTAGGGTAGGGCAAACAAAGACCCGATTAAATCATTTTATATTACGGTTAATTTAAGAATTCAGCGAAATTCTATCACATTTGTTCAATTTACGTCGCTCCTATTACAGATAGCTTATTGTGCTTAGCGGCATCTCAAAGCGCATGAAGTGACGAGTGAAATGCACTATTAAACTTCTAGGGTTGGTCGAAGAAAGACCCGATTAGATCATTTTACATTAAGGTAAATATAAGATTTCAGGGACATTCTATCACATTTGTTTAATTTATGTCGCTGCTATTTCAGATAGCGTATTGGGCTAAGCGGCATCTCAAAGCGCATGAAATGGCGAATAAAATGCACTATTAAACTTCTAGGCGAGGGCGAACAGAGACCCGATTAGATCATTTTACATTTTGATTAATAAAAGAATTCAGCGAAATTCTATCACATTTGCTCAATTTACGTCGCTCCTATTACAGATAGCTTATTGTGCTTAGCGGCATCTCAAAACGCATGAAGTGACGAGTGAAATGCACTATTAAACTTCTAGGGTAGGGCAAACAGAGACCCGATTAGATCATTTTATATTATGGTTAATTTAAGAATTCAGCAAAATTCTATCACATTTGTTCAATTTACGTCGCTCCTATTTCAGATAGCGTACTGGGCTAGACGGCATCCTAAAGCGCGCGGAATGGCGAGTAAAATGCACTATTAAACTTCTATGCTAGGGCAATCCGAGACCCGATTAGATCATTTTATATTTTGTTTAATATAAGATTTCAGGGAAATTCTATCACATTTGTTCAATTTACGTCGCTCCTATTTCAGATAGCGTACTGGGCTAGGCGGCATGTTAAAGCGGGTGGAAAGGCGAGTAAAATGCACTATTAAACTTCTATGATAGGGCAATCAGAGACCCGATTAGATCATTTTATATTACGGTTAATATAAGAATTCAGCGTAATTCTATCACATTTGTTCAAGTTACGTCGCTCCTATTTCTGATAGCGTACTGGGCTAGGCGGCATCTTAAAGCGCGTGGAATGGCGGGTAAAATGCACTATTAAACTTCAATGATAGGGCAATCAGAGACCCGATTAGGTCATTTTATGTTTTGGTTAATATAAGAATTCAGCGAAATTCTATCACATTTGTTCAATTTACGTCGCTCCTATTTCAGATAGCGTATTGGGGTAAGCTGCAACTCAAAGCGCAAGACATGGCGAGTAAAATGCACTACTAAACTTCTAGGGTAGGGCAATCAGAGACCCGATTAGATCATTTTATATTTTGGTTAATATAAGAATTCAACGAAATTCTATCACATTTGTAAAATTTACGTCGCTCCTATTACAGATAGCTTATTGGGCTTAGCGGCATCTCAAAGCGCATGAAATGACGAGTGAAATGCACTATTAAACTTCTAGGGTAGGGCAAACAGGGACCCGATTAGATCATTTTATATTATGGTTAATTTAAGAATTCAGCAAAATTCTATCACATTTGTTCAATTTACGTCGCTCCTATTTCAGACAGCGTACTGGGCTAGGCGGCATCCAAAAGCGCGCGGAATGGCGAGTAAAATGCACTATTAAACTTCTATGATAGGGCAATCAGAGACCCGATTAGATCATTTTATATTACGGTTAATATAAGAATTCAGCGTAATTCTATCACATTTGTTCAACTTACGTCGCTCCTATTTCAGATAGCGTATTGGGCTAAGCGGCATCTCAAAGCGCATGAAATGGCGAATAAAATGAGCTATTAAACTTCTAGGCTAGGGCGAACAGAGACCCGATTAGATCATTTTACATTATGGTTAATAAAAGAATTCAGCGAAATTCTATCACATTTGTTCAACTTACGTCGCTCCTATTGCAGATAGCGTATTGGGCTAAGCGGCATCTTAAAGCGCGTGGAATGGCGAGTAAAATTCACTATTAAACTTCTATGATAGGGCAATCAGAGACCCGATTAGATCATTTTATATTTTGGTTAATATAAGAATTCAGCGAAATTCTATCACATTTGTTCAATTTACGTCGCTCCTATTTCAGATAGCGTATTGGGCTAAGCGGCATCTCAAAGCGCATGAAATGGCGAGTAAAATGCACTATTAAACTTCTAGGATAAGGCAAGCAGAGACTCGATTAGATCATTTTATATTACGGTTAATATAAGAATTCAGCGTAATTCTGTCACATTTGTTCAATTTACGTTGCTCCTATTTCAAATAGCGTACTCGGATAGGCGGCATCTTAAAGCGCGTGGAATGGCGAGTAAAACGCACTATTAAACTTCTAGAGTAGGGCGAACAGAGACCCGATTAGATCATTTTATATTACGGTTAATATAAGAATTCAGCGTAATTCTATCACATTTGTTCAACTTACGTCGCTCCTCTTTCAGATAGCGTACTGGGCTAGGCGGCATCTTAAAGCGCGTGGAATGGCGAGTAAAATGCACTATTAAACTTCTAGGGTAGGGCAATCAGAGACCCGATTAGATCATTTTGTGTTTTGGTTAATATAAGAATTCAGCGAAATTCTATTACATTTGTTCGATTTACGTCGCTCCTATTTCAGATAGGGTATTGGGCTAAGCGGCATCTCAAAGCGCATGAAATGGCGAGTAAAATGCACTATTACACTTCTAGTGTAGGGCAATCAGAGACCCGATTAGATCATTTTATATTATGCTTAATTTAAGAATTCAGCAAAATTCTATCACATTTGTTCAATTTACGTAGTTCCTATTTCAGATAGCATACTGGGCTAGGCGGTATCTTAAAGCGCGCGGAATGGCGAGTAAAATGCACTATTTAACTTCTATGATAGGGTAATCAGAGACCCGATTAGTTCATTTTATATTTTGGTTCATATAAGAATTCAGCGAAATTCTATTACATTTGTTCAATTTACGTCGCTCCTATTTCAGATAGCTTATTGGGCTAAGCGGCATCTCAAAGCGCATGAAATGACGAGTGAAATGTACTATTAAACTTCTAGGGTAGGGCGAACAGAGACCAGATTAGATCATTTTACATTAAGGTTAATATAAGAATTCAGCGTAATTCTGTCACATTTGTTCAACTTACGTAGCTCCTATTTCAGATAGCGTACTGGGCTAGGCGGCATCTTAAAGCGCGTAGAATGGCGAGTAAAATGCACTATTAAACTTCTATGATAGGGCAATCAGAGACCCGATTATATCATTTTATATTTTGTTTAATATAAGATTTCAGGGAAATTCTATCACATTTGTTCAATTTACGTCGCTCCTATTTCAGATAGCGTACTGGGCTAGGCGGCGTCTTAAAGCGCGTGGAAAGGCGAGTAAAATGCACTATTAAACTTCTATGACAGGGCAATCAGAGACCCGATTAGATCATTTTATATTTTGGTTAATATAAGAATTCAGCGAAATTCTCTCACATTTGTTCAATTTACGTCGCTGATATTTCAGATAGCGTATTGGACTAAGCGGCATCTCAAAGCGCAAGAAATGTCGAGTAAAATGCACTATTAAACTTCTAGGGTAGTGCAAACAGAGACCCGATAAGATCATTTTATATTATGGTTAATTTAAGAATTCAGCGAAATTCTCTCAGATTTGTTCAATTTACGTCGCTGATATTTCAGATAGCGTATTGGGCTAAGCGGCATCTCAAAGCGCGAGAAATGGCGAGTAAAATGCACTATTAAACTTCTAGGGTTGGGCAAACAGAGACCCGATTAGATCATTTTATATTTAGGTTAATATAAGAATTCAGCGAAATTCTATCACATTTGTTCAATTTACGTCGCTCCTATTTCAGATAGCGTATTGGGCGAAGCGGCATCTCAAAGCGCATGAAATGACGAATAAAATGCACAATTAAGCTTCTACGCTAGGGCGAACAGAGACCCGATTAGATCATTTTACGTTATGGTTAATAAAAGAATTCAGCGAAATTCTATCACATTTGATCAATTTACATCGCTCCTATTTCAGATAGCGTATTGGGCTAAGCGGCATCTTAAAGCGCATGAAATGACGAGTAAAGTACACTATTGAACTTCTAGGGTAGGGCAAACAGAGACCCCATTAGATCATTTTATATTATGGTTAATTTAAGAATTCAGCGAAATTCTATCACATTTGTTCAATTTACGTCGCTCCTATTTGAGATAGCGTATTGGGCTAAGCGGCATCTCAAAGCGCATGAAATGGCGAGTAAAATGCACTATTAACCTTCTAGGGTAGGGCAAACAGAGACCCGATTAGATCATTTCATATTATGGTTAATTTAAGAATTCAGCGAAATTCTATCACATTTGTTCAATTTACGTCGCTCCTATTGCAGATAGCGTATTGGGCTAAGCGGCATCTTAAAGCGCGTGGAATGGCGAGTAAAATTCACTATTAAACTTCTATGATAGGGCAATCAGAGACCCGATTAGATCATTTTATATTTTGGTTAATATAAGAATTCAGCGAAATTCTATCACATTTGTTCAATTTACGTCGCTCCTATTTCAGATAGCGTATTGGGCTAAGCGGCATCTCAAAGCGCATGAAATGGCGAGTAAAATGCACTAGTAAACTTCTAGGGTAGGGCTATCAGAGACCCGGTTAGATCATTTTATATTTTGGTTAATATAAGAATTCAGCGAAATTCTATCACATTTGTTCAACTAACGTCGCTCCTCTTTCAGTTAGCGTACTGGGCTAAGCGGCATCTCAAAGCGCATGAAATGGCGAGTAAAATGCACTATTAAACTTCTAGGATAAGGCAAGCAGAGACTCGATTAGATCATTTTAAATTACGGTTAATATAAGAATTCAGCGTAATTCTGTCACATTTGTTCAATTTACGTTGCTCCTATTTCAAATAGCGTACTCGGATAGACGGCATCTTAAAGCGCGTGGAATGGCGAGTAAAACGCACTATTAAACTTCTAGAGTAGGGCGAACAGAGACCCGATTAGATCATTTTACATTAAGGTTAATATAAGAATTCAGCGTAATTCTGTCACATTTGTTCAACTTACGTAGCTCCTATTTCAGATAGCGTACTGGGCTAGGCGGCATCTTAAAGCGCGTGGAATGGCGAGTAAAATGCACTATCAAACTTCTATGATAGGGCAATCAGAGACCCGATTAGATCATTTTGTATTTTGGTTAATATAAGAATTCAGCGAAATTCTATCACATTTGTTCAATTTACGTCGCTCCTATTTCAGATAGCGTATTGGGCTAAGCGGCATCTCAATGCGCATGAAATGGCGAGTAACATGCACTATTACACTTCTAGGATAAGGCAAACAGAGACCCGATTAGATCATTTTATATTACGGTTAATATAAGAATTCAGCGTAATTCTATCACATTTGTTCAACTTACGTCGCTCCTCTTTCAGATAGCGTACTGGGCTAGGCGGGATCTTAAAGCGCGTGGAATGGCGAGTAAAATGCACTATTAAACTTCTATGATAGGGCTATCAGAGACCCGATTAGATCATTCTATGTTTTGGTTAATATAAGTATTCAGCGAAATTCTATCACATTTGTTCGATTTACGTCGCTCCTATTTCAGATAGCGTATTGGGGTAAGCTGCATCTCAAAGCGCAAGACATGGCGAGTAAAATGCACTATTAAACTTCTAGGGTAGGGCAATCAGAGACCCGATTAGATCATTTTGTGTTTTGGTTAATATAAGAATTCAGCGAAATTCTATTACATTTGTTTAATTTACGTCGCTCCTATTTCAGATAGCGTATTGGGCTACGCGGCATCTCAAAGCGCATGAATTGACGAGTAAAATGCACTATTAAACTTCTAGGATAAGGCAAACAGAGACCCGATTACATCATTTTATATTACGGTTAACATAAGAATTCAGCGTAATTCTGTGACATTTGTTCAATTTACGTCGCTCCTATTTCTGATAGCGAATTGGGCTAAGCGGCATCTCAAACCGCACGAAAGGGCGAGTAAAATGCACTATTAAACTACTAGGGTAGGGCAACTAGAGACCCGATTAGATCATTTGACATGAAGGTTAAGATAAGAATTCAGCGAAATTCTATCACATTTGTTCAATTTACGTCGCTCCTATTTCAGATAGCGTATTGGGCTAAGCGGCATCTCAAAGCGCACGAAAGGGCGAGTAAAATGCACTATTAAAGTTCTAGGGTAGGGCAAACAGAGACCCCATTAGATCATTTTATATTTTGGTTGATATAAGAATTCAGCGAAATTCTATCACATTTGTTCAATTTACGTCGCTCCTATTTCAGATAGCTATTGGGCTAAGCGGCATCTCAAAGCGCATGAAATGACGAGAGAAACGTACTATTAAACTTCTTGGGTAGGGCGAACAGAGACCCGATTACATCATTTTATATTATGGTTAAATTAAGAATTCAGCAAAATTCTATCACGTTTGTTCAATTTACATCGCTCCTATTTCAGATAGCGTATTGGGCTAAGCGGCATCTCAAAGCGCATGGAATGACGAGTAAAATGCACTAATAAACTTCTAGGATAAGGCAAACGGAGATCCGATTAGACCATTTTATATTACGGTTAATATAAGAATTCAGCGTAATTCTATCACTTTTGTTCAACTTTCGTCGCTCCTATTTCAGATAGCGTACTGGGCTAGGCGGCATCTCAAAGCGCGTGGAATGGCGAGTAAAATTCACTCTTAAACATCCATGATAGGGCAATCAGAGACCCGATTAGATCATTTTATATTTTGGTTAATATAAGAATTCAGCGAAATTCTATCACATTTGTTCAATTTACGTCGCTCCTATTTCAGATAGCGTATTGGGCTAAGCTGCATCTCAAAGCGCATGAAATGGCTCGTAAAATGCACTATTAAACTTCTAGGGTAGGGCAATCAGAGACCAGATTAGATCATTTTATATTATGGTTCATTTAAGAATTCAGCAAAAGTCTATCACATTTGTTCAATTTACGTCGTTCCTATTTCAGATAGCATACTGGGCTAGGCGGCATCTTAAAGCGCGTGGAATGGCGAGTAAAATGCACTATTAAACTTCTAGGATAAGGCAAACAGAGACTCGATTAGATCATTTTATATTATGGTTAATTTATCAATTCAGCGAAATTCTATCACATTTGTTCAATTTACGTCGCTCCTATTTCAGATAGCTTATTGGGCTAAGCGGCATCGCAAAGCGCATGAATTGACGAGTAAAATGCACTATTAAACTTCTAGGATAAGGCAAACAGAGACCCGATTAGATCATTTTATATTACGGTTAATATAAGAATTCAGCGTAATTCTGTGACATTTGTTCAACTTACGTAGCTCCTATTTCAGATAGCGTACTGGGCTAGGCGGCAACTTAATGGGCGTGGAATGGCGAGTAAAATGCACTATTAAGCTTCTATGATAGGGCAATCAGAGACCCGCTTAGATCATTTTATATTTTGGTGAATATAAGAATTCAGCGAAATTCTATCACATTTGTTCAATTGACGTCGCTCCTATTTCAGATAGCGTATTGGGCTAAGCGGCATCTCAAAGCGCATGAAATGGCGAATAAAATGCACTATTAAACTTCTAGGCTAGGGCGAACAGAGACCTGATTAGATCATTTTATATTATGGTTAATTCAAGAATTCTTCGAAAATCTATCACATTTGTTCAATTTACATCGCTCCTAATTCAGATAGCGTACTGGGCTAAGCGGCATCTCAAAGGGCATGAAATGGCGAGTAAAATGCACTATTAAACTTCTAGGATAAGGCAAACAGAGACCCGATTGGATCATTTTATATTACGGTTAATATAAGAATTCAGCGAGATTCTCTCACATTTGTTCAATTTACGTCGCTGGTATTTCAGATAGCGTATTGGGCTAAGCGGCATCTCAAAGCGCAAGAAATGGCGTGTAAAATGAACTATTAAACTTCTAGGGTAGGGCAATCAGAGACCCGATTCGATCATTTTACATTATGGTTAATTTAAGAATTCAGCAAAATTCTATCACATTTGTTCAACTTACGTCGCTCCTATTTCAGATAGCGTACTGGGCTAGGCGGCACCTTAAAGCGCGTGGAATGGCGAGTAAAATGCACTATTAAACTTCTATGATAGGGCAATCAGAGAACCGACTAGATCATTTTATATTTTGGTTAATATAAGAATTCAGCGAAATTCTATCACATTTGTTCAATTTACGTCGCTCCTATTTCAGGTAGCTTATTGGGCTAAGCGGCATCGCAAAGCGCATGAAATGACGAGTGAAATGCACTATTAAACTTCTAGGGTAGGGCAAACAGAGACCCGATTAGATCATTTTACATTAAGGTTAATATAAGAATTCAGGGAAATTCTATCACATTTGTTCAACTTACGTCGCTCCTATTTCAGATAGCGTACTGGGCTAGGCGGCACCTTAAAGCGCGTGGAATGTCGAGTAAAATGCACTATTAAACTTCTATGATAGGGCAATCAGAGACCCGATTAGATCATTTTATATTTTGGTTAATATAAGAATTCAGCGAAATTCTATCACATTTGTTCAATTTACGTCGCTCCTATTTCAGATAGCTTATTGGGCTAAGCGGCATCGCAAAGCGCATGAAATGACGAGTGAAATGCACTATTAAACTTCTAGGGTAGGGCAAACAGAGACCCGATTAGATCATTTTATATTATGGTTAATTTAAGAATTCAGCAAAATTCTATCACATTTGTTCAATTTACGTCTCTCCTATTTCAGATAGCGTACTGGGCTAAGCGGCATCTCAAAGCGTGCGGAATGGCGAGTAAAATGCACTATTAAACTTCTAGGGTAGGGCAAACAGAGACCCGATTAGATCATTTTATATTACGGTTAATATAAGAATTCAGCGTAATTCTGTCACATTTGTTCAACTTACGTAGCTCCTATTTCAGATAGCGTACTGGGCTAGGCGGCAACTTAAAGCGCGTGGAATGGCGAGTAAAATGCACTATTAAACTTCTATGATAGGGCAATCAGAGACCCGATTAGATTATTTTATATTTTGGTTAATATAAGAATTCAGCGAAATTCTATCACATTTGTTCAATTTACGTCGCTCCTATGTCAGATAGCGTATTGGGCTAAGCGTCATGTCAAAGCGCATGAAATGGCGAGTGAAATGCACTATTAATCATCTAGGGTAGGGCAATCAGAGACCCCATTAGATCATTTTATATTATGGTTAATATAAGAATTCAGCGAAATTCTATCACATTTGTTCAACTTACGTCGCTCCTATTTCAGATAGCGTACTGGGCAAGGCGGTATCTCAAAGCGCGTGGAAGGGCGAGTAAAATGCACTACTAAACTTCTATGATAGGGCAATCAGAGACCCGATTAGATCATTTTATATTTTGGTTAATATAAGAATTCAGCGAAATTCTCTCACATTTGTTCAATTTACGTCGCTGATATTTCAGACAGCGTATTGCACTAAGCGGCATCTCAAAGCGCAAGACATGTCGAGTAAAATGCACTATTAAACTTCTAGGGTAGGGCAAACAGAGACCCGATAAGATCATTTTATATTATGGTTAATTTCAGAATTCAGCGAAATTCTCTCACATTTGTTCAATTTACGTCGCTGATATTTCAGATAGCGTATTGGGCTAAGCGGCAACTCAAAGCGCGAGAAATGGCGAGTAAAATGCACTATTAAACTCTGGGGTAGGGCAAACAGAGACCCGATTAGATCATTTTATATTTTGGTTAATATAAGAATTCAGCGAAATTCTATCACATTTGTTCAATTTACGGCGCTCCTATTTCAGATAGCGTATTGGGCTAAGCGGCATCACAAAGCGCATGAAATGACGAATAAAATGCACAATTAAGCTTCTACGCTAGGGCGAACAGAGACCCGATTAGATCATTTTACGTTATGGTTAATAAAAGAATTCAGTGAAATTCTATCACATTTGATCAATTTACGTCGCTCCTATTTCAGATAGCGTACTGGGCTAAGCGGCATCTCAAAGCGCAAGAAATGGCGAGTAAAATGCACTATTAAACTTCTAGGGTAGGGCAATCAGAGACCCGATTCGATCATTTTACATTATGGTTAATTTAAGAATTCAGCAAAATTCTATCACATTTGTTCAACTTACGTCGCTCCTATTTCAGATAGCGTACTGGGCTAGGCGGCACCTTAAAGCGCGTGGAATGGCGAGTAAAATGCACTATTAAACTTCTATGATAGGGCAATCAGAGACCCGATTAGATCATTTTATATTTTGGTTAATATAAGAATTCAGCGAAATTCTATCACATTTGTTCAATTTACGTCGCTCCTATTTCAGATAGCTTATTGGGCTAAGCGGCATCGCAAAGCGCATGAAATGACGAGTGAAATGCACTATTAAACTTCTAGGGTAGGGCAAACAGAGACCCGATTAGATCATTTTACATTAAGGTTAATATAAGAATTCAGGGAAATTCTACCACATTTGTTCAACATACGTCGCTCCTATTTCAGATAGCGTACTGGGCTAGGCGGCATCTTAAAGCGCGTGGAATGGCGAGTAAAATGCACTATTAAACTTCTAGGGTAGGGCAAGCAGAGACCCGATTAGATCATTTTATAATATGGTTAATTTAAGAATTCAGTAAAATTCTATCACATTCGTTCAATTTAGGTCGCTCCTATTTCAGATAGCGTATTGGGCTATACGGCATCTCAAAGCGCATGAAATGGCGAGTGAAATGCACTATAAGACTTCTATGCTAGGGCAATCAGAGACCCGATTAGATCATTTTATATTTTGGTTAATATAAGAATTCAGCGAAATTCTATCACATTTGTTCAATTTACGTCGCTCGTATGTCAGATAGCGTATTGGGCTAAGCGGCATCTCAAAGCGCATGAAATCGCGAGTGAAATGCACTATTAATCTTCTATGGTAGGGCAATCAGAGACCCCATTAGATCATTTTATATTATGGTTAATATAAGAATTCAGCGAGATTCTATCACATTTGTTCAATTTACGTCGCTGATATTTCAGATAGCGTATTGGGCTATGCGGCATCTCAAAGCGCATGAAATGACGAGTAAAATGCACTGTTAAACTTCTAGGGTAGGGCAAACAGAGACCCGATTAGATCATTTTATATTACGGTTAATATAAGAATTCAGCGTAATTCTATCACATTTGTTCAACTTACGTCGCTCCTATTTCAGATAGCGTACTGGGCAAGGCCGTATCTCAAAGCGCGTGGAAGGGCGAGTAAAATGCACTACTAAACTTCTATGATAGGGCAATCAGAGACCCCATTAGATCGTTTTATATTATGGTTAATTTAAGAATTCAGCGAAATTCTATCACATTTGTTCAATTTACGTCTCTCCTATGTCAGATAGCGTATTGGGCTAAGCGGCATCTCAAAGCGCATGAAATGGCGAGTGAAATGCACTATTAATCTTCGAGGGTAGGGCAATCAGAGACCCCATTAGATCATTTTATATTATGGTTAATTTAAGAATTCAGCGAAATTGTATCACATTTGTTCAATTTACGTCGCTCCTATGTCAGATAGCGTACTGGGCTAGGCGGCATCTCAAAGCGCATGAAATGGCGAGTAAAATGCACTATTAAACTTCTAGGATAAGGCAAACAGAGACCCGATTAGATCATTTTACATTAAGGTTAATATAAGAATTCAGCGAGATTCTCTCACATTTGTTCAATTTACGTCGCTGATATTTCAGATAGCGTATTGGGCTAAGCGGCATCTCAAAGCGCAAGAAATGGCGAGTAAAATGTACTGTTAAACTTCTAGGGTAGGGCAAACAGAGACCCGATTAGATCATTTTATATTATGGTTAATTTAAGAATTCAGCGAAATTCTATCACATTTGTTCAATTTACGTCGCTCATGTTGCAGATAGCGTATTGGGCTAAGCGGCATCTCAAAGCGCATGAAATGGCGAGTAAAACGCACTATTAAACTTCTAGGGTAAGGCAAACCGAGACCCGATTAGATCATTTAATATTACGGTTAATATAAGAATTCAGTGTAATTATATCACATTTGTTCAACATACGTCGCTCCTATTTCAGATAGTGTACTGGGCTAGGCGGCATCTTAAAGCGCGTGGAAGGGCGAGTAAAATGCACTACTAAACTTCTATGATAGGGCAATCAGAGTCCCGTTTAGATCATTTTATATTTTGTTTAATATAAGATTTCATGGAAATTCTATCACATTTGTTCAATTTACGTCGCTCCTATTTCAGATAGCGTATTGGGCTAAGCGGCATCTCAAAGCGCATGAAATGACGAGAGAAATGCACTATTAAAGTTCTTGGGTAGGGCAAACAGAGACCCGATTATATCATTTTATATTATGGTTAATTTAAGAATTCAGCGAAATTCTATCACATTTGGTCAATTTACGTCGCTCCTATTTCAGATACCTTATTGGGCTAAGCGGCATCTCAAAGCGCATGAAATGACGAGTGAAATGCCCTATTAAACTTCTAGGGTAGGGCGAACGAAGACCCGATTAGATCATTTTACATTGAGGTTAATATAAGAATTCAGCGAAATTCTATCACATTTGTTCAATTTACGTCGCTCCTATTTCAGATAGCGTATTGGGCTAAGCGGCATCTCAAAGCGCGTGGAATGGCGGGTAAAATGCACTATTAAACTTCTAGGGTAGGGCAATCAGAGACCCGACTAGATCATTTTATATTTTGGTTAATATAAGAATTCAGCGAAATTCTATCACATTTGTTCAATTTGCGTCGCTCCTATTTCAGATAGCTTATTGGGCTAAGCGTCACCTCAAAGCGCATGAAATGGCGAGTGAAATGCACTATTAATCTTCTAGGGTAGCGCAATCAGAGACCCCATTAGATCATTTTATATTATGGTTAATTTAAGAATTCAGCGAAATTCTATCACATTTGTTCAATTTACGTCGCTCCTATTACAGATAGCTTATTGTGCTCAGCGGCATCTCAAAGCGCATGAAGTGACGAGTGCAATGCACTATTAAACCTCTAGGGTAAGGCAAGCAGAGACCCGATTAGATCATTTCATATTATGGTTAATTTAAGAATTCAGCAAAATTCTATCACATTTGTTCAATTTACGTCGTTCCTATTTCAGATAGCGTACTGGCCTAGGCGGCATCTTAAAGCGCGTGGAATGGCGAGTAAAATGCACTATTAGACTTCTATGGTAGGGCGAACAGAGACCCGATTAGATCATTTTACATTAAGGTTAATATAAGAATTCACGGAGAATCTATCACATTTTTTCAGTTTACGTCGCTCCTATTTCAGACAGCGTATTTGGCTAGGCGGCATCCTAAAGCGCGTGGAGTGGCGAGTAAAATGCACTATTAATCTTCTATGATAGGGCAATCAGAGACCCGATTAGATCATTTTATATTTTGGTTAATATAAGAATTCAGCGAAATTCTATCACATTTGTTCAATTTACGTCGCTCATATTTCAGATAGCGTATTGGGCTAAGCGGCATCTCAAAGCGCATGAAATGGCGAGTAAAATGCACTATTAAACTTCTAGGGTAGGGCAAACAGAGACCCGATTAGATCATTTTATATTATGGTTAATTTAAGAATTCAGCGAAAATCTATCACATTTGTTCAATTTACGTCGCTCCTATTTCAGATAGCGTATTGGTCTAAGCGGCCGCTCAAAGCGCATGAAATGGCGAGTAAAATGCGCTAATAAACTTCTAGGATAAGGCAAACAGGGACCCGATTAGATCACTTTATATTACGGTTAATATAAGAATGCAGCGTAATTCTATCACATTTGTTCAAGTTACGTCGCTCCCACTTCAGATAGCGTACTGGGCTAGGCGGTATCTTAAAGCGCGTAGAATGGCGAGTAAAATGCACTACTAATCTTCTATGATAGGGCAATCAGAGACCCGATTAGATAATTTTATATTTTGTTTAATATAAGATTTCAGGGAAATTCTAACACATTTGTTCAATTTACGTCGCTCCTATTTCAGATAGCGTATTGGGCTAACCGGCATCTCAAAGCGCATGAAATGGCGACTAAAATGCACTATTAAACTTCTAGGTTAGGGCGAACAGAGACCCGATCAGATCATTTTACATTATGGTTAATTAAAGAATTCAGCGAAATTCTATCACATTTGTTCAACCTACGTCGCTCCTATTTCAGATAGCGTATTGGGCAAAGCGGCATCTCAAAGCGTATGACATGGCGAATAAAATGCACTATTAAAGTTCTAGGCTAGGGCAAACAGAGACCCGATTAGATCATTTTATATTATGGTTAATTTAAGAATACAGCGAAATTCTATCACACTTGTTCAATTTACGTCGCTCCTAATTCAGATAGCGTATTGGGCTAAGCGGCATTTCAAAGCGCATGAAATAGCGAGTAAAATGCACTATTCAACTTCTAGGATAAGGCAAACAGAGACCCGATTAGATCATTTTATATTACGGTTAATATAAGAATGCGGCGTAATTCTATCACATTTGTTCAACTTACGTCGCTCCTATTTCAGAAAGCGTATTGGGCTAAGCGGCATCTCAAAGCGCATGAAATGACGAGTAAAATGCACTATTAAAGTTCTAGGGTAGGGCAAACAGAGACCCGATTAGATCATTTTATATTATGGTTACTTTAAGAATTCAGCGAAATTCTATCACATTCGTTCAATTTACGTCGCTCCTATTTCAGATAGCGTATTGGGCAAAGCGGCATCTCAAAGCGCATGAAATGACGAGTAACATGCACTGTTAAACTTCTTGGGTAGGGCAAACAGAGACCCGATTAGATCATTTTATATTATGGCTAATTTAAGAATTCAGCAAGATTCTATCACATTTGTTCAATTTACGTCGCTCCTATTTCGGATAGCGTACTGGGCTAGGCGGCATCCTAAAGCGCGTGGAAGGGCGAACAAAATGCACTACAAAACTTCTATGATAGGGCAATCAGAGACCCGATTAGACCATTTTATATTTTGTTTAATATAAGATTTCAGGGAAATTCTATCACATTTGTTAAATTTACGTCGTTCCTATTTCAGATAGCGTATTGGGCTAAGCGGCATCTCAAAGCGTATGACATGGCGAATAAAATGCACTATTAAGGTTCTAGGCTAGGGCGAACAGAGACCCGATTAGATCATTTTATATTACCGTTAATTTAAGACTTCAGCAAAATTCTATCACACTTGTTCAATTTATATCGCTCCTATTTCAGATTGCGTATTGGGCTAAGCGGCATCTCAAAGCGCATGAAATGGCGAGTAAAATGCACTATTAAACTTCTAAGGTAGGGCAAACAGAGACCCGATTAGATCATTTTATATTATGGTTAATTTAAGAATTCAGCAAAATTCTATCACATTTGTTCAATTTACGTCGCTCCTATTTCAGATAGCGTATTGGGCTAAGCGGCATCTCAAAGCGCATGAAATGGCGAGTAAAATGCACTACTAAACTTCTATGGTAGGGCAATCTGAGACCCGATTAGATCATTTTATATTTTGTTTAAAATAAGATTTCAGGGAAATTCTATCACATTTGTTCAATTTACGTCGCTCCTATTTCAGAGAGCGTATTGGGCTAAGCGACAGCTCAAAGCGAATGTAATGGGGAATAAAATGCACTATTATACTTCTAGGGTTGGGGGAAGGGAGACCCGATTACATCATTTTACATTAAGGTTAATATAAGAGTTCAGCGAAATTCAATCACATTTGTTCAATTTACGTCGCTCATATTTCAGATAGCGTATTGGGCTAAGCGGCATCTCAAAGCGCATGAAATGACGAGAGAAATGCACTATTAAACTTCGTGGGTAGGGCGAACAGAGACCCGACTACATCATTTTATATTATGGTTAATTTAAGAATTCTGCAAAATCTATCACATTTGTTCAATTTACGTCGCTCCTATTTCAGATAGCGTACTGGGCTGGGCGGCATCTTAAAGCGCGTGAAATGGCGAGTAAAATGCACTATTAAACTTCTATGATAGGGCAATCAGAGACCCGATTAGATCATTTTATATTTTGGTTAATATAAGAAATCAGCGAAATTCTATCACATGTGTTCAATTTACGTCGCTCCTATTGCAGATATCGTATTGGGCTAAGCGGCATCTCAAAGCGCATGAAATGGCGAGTAAAATGCACTGCTAAACTTCTAGGGTAGGGCGATCAAAGATCCGATTAGATCATGTTACATTAAGGTTATAATAAGAATTCAGGGAAATTCTATCGCATTTGTTCAATTTACGTCGCTCCTATTTCAGATAGCGTATTGGGCTAAGCGCCATCTCAAACCGCATGAAATGGCGAGCAATGTGCACTATTAAACTTCTAGGGTAGGGCAAACAGAGACCCGATTTGATAATTTTATATTATGGTTAATTTAAGAATTCTGCAAAATCTATCACATTTGTTCAATTTACGTCGCTCCTATTTCAGATAGCGTACTGGGCTGGGCGGCATCTTAAAGCGCGTGAAATGGCGAGTAAAATGCACTATTAAACTTCTATGATAGGGCAATCAGAGACCCGATTAGATCATTTTATATTTTGGTTAATATAAGAATTCAGCGAAATTCTATCACAATTGTTCTATTTACGTCGCTCCTATTTCAGATAGCGGATTGGGCTAAGCGGCATCCCAAAGCCCATGAAATGGCGAGTAAAATGCACTGTTAAACTTCTAGGGTAGGGCAAACAGAGACCCGATTAGATCATTTCATATTATGGTTTATTTAAGAATTCAGACAAATTCTATCACATTTGTTCAATTTACGTCGCTCCTATTTCATATAGCTTATTGGGCTAAGCGGCATCTCAAAGCGCATGAAATGACGAGTGAAATGCACTAGTAATCTTCTAGGGTAGGGCGATCAGAGACCCGATTAGATCATTTTATATTACTGTTAATATAAGAATTCAGCGTAATTCTATCACATTTGTTCAATATACGTCGCTCCTATTTCAGATAGAGTATTGGGCTAAGCGGCATCTCAAAGCGCAAGAAATGGCGAGTAAAATGCACTATTAAACTTCTATGATAGGGCAATCAGAGTCCCGATTATATCACTTTATATTATAGTTAATTAAAGAATTCAGCGAAATTCTATCACATTTGTTCAATTTACATCGCTCCTATTTCAGATAGCGTATTGGGCTAAGCGGCATCTCAAAGCGCTTGAAATGGCGGATAAAATGCACTATTATATTTCTACGCTAGGGCGAACAGAGACCCGATTAGATCATTTTACGTTATGGTTAATAAAAGAATTCAGCGAAATTCTATCACATTTGTTCAACATACGTCGCTCCTATTTCAGATAGCGTATTGGGCTAAGCGGCATCTCAAAGCGCATGAAATGGCGAGTAAAATGCACTATTAAACTTCTATGATAGGGCAATCAGTGACCCGATTATATCACTTTATATTATAGTTAATTAAAGAATTCAGCGAAATTCTATCACATTTGTTCAATTTACATCGCTCCTATTTCAGATAGCGTATTGGGCTAAGCAGCATCTCAAAGCGCATGAAATGACGAGTGAAATGCACTATTAAACTTCTAGGGTAAGGGAAAGAGAGTCCCGATTAGATCATTTCATATTACGGTTAGTATAAGAATTCAGGAAAATTCTGTCACATTTGTTCAATTTACGTTGCTCCTATTTCTGATATCGTACTGGGCTTGGCGGAATCTTAAAGCGCGTGGAATGACGAGTGAAGTGCACTATTAAACTTCTAGGGTAGGGCAAACAGAGACCCAATTAGATCATTTTATATTACCGTTAATTTAAGAATTCAACAAAATTCTATCACATTTGTTCAATTTACGTCGCTCCTATTTCAGATAGCGTACGGGGCTAGGCGGCATCTTAAAGCGCGTGTAATGGCGAGTAAAATGCACTATTAAACTTCTATGATAGGGCAATCAGGGACCCGATCAGACCATTTTATATTTTGGTTAATAATAGAATTCCAGGAAATTCTATCACATTTGTTCAATTTACGTCGCTCCTATTTCAGATAGCGTATTGGGCTAAGCGGAATCTCAAAGCGCATGAAATGACGAGTAAAATGCACTATTAAACTTCTCGGGTAAAGCAAACAGAGACCCGATTAGATAATTTTATATTACGGTTAATATAAGAATACAGCGTAATTCTATCACATTTGTTCAACCTACGTCGCTCCTATTTCAGATAGCGTATTGGGCTAAGCGGCATCTCAAAGCGCATGAAATGACGAGTGAAGTGCACTATTCAACTTCTAGGGTAAGGGAAAGAGAGACCCGATTAGATCATTTTACATTAAGGTTAATATAAGAATTCAGGGAAATTCTATCACATTTTTTCAATTTACGTCGCTCCTATATCAGATAGCATATTGGGCTACGCGGCATCTCAAAGCGCATGAAATGGCGAATAAAATGCACTATTAAACTTGTAGGCTAGGGCGAACAGAGACCCGATTAGATCATTTTACATTATGGTTAATAAAAGAATTCAGCGAAATTCTATCACATTTGTTCTACTTACGTCGCTCCTATTTCAGATAGCGTATTGGGCTAAGCGGCATCTCAAAGCGCATGAAATGGCGAGTAAAATGCACTATTAAACTTCTAGGGTAGGGCAAACAGAGACCCGATTAGATCATTTTATATTATGGTTAATTTAAGAATTCAGCAAAATTCTATCACATTTGTTCAATTTACGTTGCTCCTATTTCAGATAGCGTACTGGGCTTGGTGGCATCTTAAAGCGCGTGGAATGACGAGTGAAATGCACTATTAAACTTCTAGGGTACGGCAAACAGAGACCCGATTAGATCATTTTATATTACCGTTAATTTAAGAATTCAGCAAAATTCTATCACATTTGTTCAACTTACGTCGCTCCTATTTCAGATAGCGTACGGGGCTAGGCGGCATCTTAAAGCGCGTGGAACGACGAGTAAAATGCACTATTAAACATCTATGATAGGGCAATCAGGGACCCGAGCAGATCATTTTATATTTTGGTTAATATAAGAATTCAAGGAAATTCTATCACATTTGTTCAATTTGCGTCGCTCCTATTTCAGATAGCGTATTGGGCTAAGCGGCATCTCAAAGCGC
The DNA here is from genome assembly GCA_916610135.2 of Macropis europaea. Taxonomy (NCBI): domain Eukaryota; kingdom Metazoa; phylum Arthropoda; class Insecta; order Hymenoptera; family Melittidae; genus Macropis; species Macropis europaea. The sequence continues at coordinate 55,896 of CAKAJE020000359.1, forward strand.
ATGAAATGGCGAGTAAAATGCACTATTAAACTTCTAGGGTAGGGCAAACAGAGACCCGATTAGATCATTTTACATTGTGGTTATAAAAGAATTCAGCGAAATTCTATCACATTTGTTCAACTTACGTCGCACCTATTTCAGATAACGTATTGGGCTAACCGGCATCTCCATGGGCATGAAATGGCGAGTAAAATGCACTATTAAACTTCTAGGGTAAGGCAAACAGAGACCCGATTAGATCATCTAATATTATGGTTAATTTAAGAATTCAGCAAAATTCTATCACATTTGTTCAATTTACGTCGCTCCTATTTCAGATAGCGTACTGGGCTAGGCGGCAACTTAAAGCGCGTGGAATGGCGAGTAAAATGCACTATTAAACTTCTATGATAGGGCAATCAGTGACCCGATTAGATCATTTTACATTTTGGTTAATAAAAGAATTCAGCGAAATTCTATCACATTTGTTCAATTTACGTCGCTCCTATTTCAGATACCATATTGGGCTAAGCGGCATCTCAAAGCGCATGAAATGACGAGTGAAATGCACTATTAAACTTCTAGGGTAGGGCGAACAGAGACCCGATTAGATCATTTTATATTATGGTTAATTTAAGAATTCAGCGAAATTCTATCACATTCGTTCAATTTACGTCGCTCCTATTTCAGATAGCGTATTGGGCAAAGCGGCATCTTAAAGCGCGTGGAATGGCGAGTAAAATGAACTATTAAACTTCTAGGGTAGGGCAAACAGAGACCCGATTAGATCATTTTACATTATGGTTATAAAAGTATTCAGCGAAATTCTATCACATTTGTTCAACTTACGTCGCTCCTATTTCAGATAACGTATTGGGCTAACCGGCATCTCGATGGGCATGAAATGGCGAGTAAAATGCTCTATTAAACTTCTAGGGTAAGGCAAACAGAGACCCGATTAGATCATCTAATATTATGGTTAATTTAAGAATTCAGCAAAATTCTATCACATTTGTTCAAGTTACGTCGCTCCTATTTCAGATACCATATTGGGCTAAGCGGCATCTCAAAGCGCATGAAATGACGAGTGAAATGCACTATTAAACTTCTAGGGTAGGGCGAACAGAGACCCGATTAGATCATTTTATATTATGGTTAAGTTAAGGAATCAGCGAAAATCTATCACATTTGTTCAATTTACGTCGCTCCTTTTTCAGATAGCGTATTGGGCTAAGCGGCATCTCACAGCGCATGAAATGGCGAGTAAAATGCACTATTAAACTTCTAGGGTAGGGCAAACAGAGGCCCGATTAGATCATTTTATATTATGGTTACTTTAAGAATTCAGCGAAATTCTATCACATTCGTTCAATTTACGTCGCTCCTATTTCAGATAGCGTATTGGGCAAAGCGGCATCTCAAAGCGCATGAAATGACGAGTAAAATGCACTGTTAAACTTCTTGGGTAGGGCAAACAGAGACCCGATTAGATCATTTTATATTATGGTTAATTTAAGAATTCAGCAAGATTCTATCACATTTGTTCAATTTACGTCGCTCCTATTTCGGATAGCGTACTGGGATAGGCGGCATCTTAAAGCGCGTGGAATGGCGAGTAAAAAGCACTACTAAACTTCTATGATCGGAGGATCAGAGACCCGATTAGATCAGTTTATATTTTGTTTAATATAAGATATCAGGGAAATTTTATCACATTTGTTCAATTTACGTCGCTCCTATTTCAGATAGCGTATTCGGCTAAGCGGAATCTCAAAGCACATGAAGTGGCGAATAAAATTCACTATTAAACTTCTAGGCTAGGGCGAACAGAGACCCGATCAGATCATTTTACATTATGGTTAATAAAAGAATTCAGCGAAATTCTATCACATTTGTTCAACTTACGTCGCTGCTATTTCAGATAGCGTATTGGGCTAAGCGGCATCTCAAAGCGCATGAAATGGCGAGTGAAATGCACTATTAGACTTCTATGGTAGGGCGAACAGAGACCCGATTAGATCATTTTATATTATGGTTAATTTAAGAATTCAGCGAAAATCTATCACATTTGTTCAATTTACGTCGCTCCTATTTCAGATAGCGTATTGGTCTAAGCGGCCGCTCAAAGCGCATGAAATGGCGAGTAAAATGCGCTAATAAACTTCTAGGATAAGGCAAACAGGGACCCGATTAGATCACTTTATATTACGGTTAATATAAGAATGCAGCGTAATTCTATCACATTTGTTCAAGTTACGTCGCTCCCACTTCAGATAGCGTACTGGGCTAGGCGGCATCTTAAAGCGCGTAGAATGGCGAGTAAAATGCACTACTAATCTTCTATGATAGGGCAATCAGAGACCCGATTAGATCATTTTATATTTTGTTTAATATAAGATTTCAGGGAAATTCTAACACATTTGTTCAATTTACGTCGCTCCTATTTCAGATAGCGTATTGGGCTAACCGGCATCTCAAAGCGCATGAAATGGCGACTAAAATGCACTATTAAACTTCTAGGTTAGGGCGAACAGAGACCCGATCAGATCATTTTACATTATGGTTAATTAAAGAATTCAGCGAAATTCTATCACATTTGTTCAACCTACGTCGCTCCTATTTCAGATAGCGTATTGGGCAAAGCGGCATCTCAAAGCGTATGACATGGCGAATAAAATGCACTATTAAAGTTCTAGGCTAGGGCAAACAGAGACCCGATTAGATCATTTTATATTATGGTTAATTTAAGAATACAGCGAAATTCTATCACACTTGTTCAATTTACGTCGCTCCTAATTCAGATAGCGTATTGGGCTAAGCGGCATTTCAAAGCGCATGAAATAGCGAGTAAAATGCACTATTCAACTTCTAGGATAAGGCAAACAGAGACCCGATTAGATCATTTTATATTACGGTTAATATAAGAATGCGGCGTAATTCTATCACATTTGTTCAACTTACGTCGCTCCTATTTCAGAAAGCGTATTGGGCTAAGCGGCATCTCAAAGCGCATGAAATGACGAGTAAAATGCACTATTAAAGTTCTAGAGTAGGGGAAACAGAGACCCGATTAGATCATTTTATATTATGGTTACTTCAAGAATTCAGCGAAATTCTATCACATTCGTTCAATTTACGTCGCTCCTATTTCAGATAGCGTATTGGGCAAAGCGGCATCTCAAAGCGCATGAAATGACGAGTAACATGCACTGTTAAACTTCTTGGGTAGGGCAAACAGAGACCCGATTAGATCATTTTATATTATGGCTAATTTAAGAATTCAGCAAGATTCTATCACATTTGTTCAATTTACGTCGCTCCTATTTCGGATAGCGTACTGGGCTAGGCGGCATCCTAAAGCGCGTGGAAGGGCGAACAAAATGCACTACAAAACTTCTATGATAGGGCAATCAGAGACCCGATTAGACCATTTTATATTTTGTTTAATATAAGATTTCAGGAAAATTCTCACATTTGTTCAACTTACGTCGCTCCTATTTTAGATAGCGTACTGGGCTCTGCGGCATCTTAAAGCGCGTGGAATGGCGAGTAAAATGCACTACTAAACTTCTATGATCGGAGGATCAGAGACCCGATTAGATCATTTTATATTTTGTTTAATATAAGATTTCAGGGAAATTCTATCACATTTGTTCAATTTACGTCGCTCCTATTTCAGATAGCGTATTCGGCTAAGCGGAATCTCAAAGCGCATGAAGTGGCGAATAAAATTCACTATTAAACTTCTAGGCTAGGGCGAACAGAGACCCGATTAGATCATTTTATATTACGGTTAATATAAGAATTCAGCGAAATTCTATCACATTTGTTCAATTTATATCGCTCCTATTTCAGATTGCGTATTGGGCTAAGCGGCATCTCAAAGCGCATGAAATGACGAGTAAAATGCACTATTAAAGTTCTAGGGTAGGGCAAACAGAGACCCGATTAGATCATTTTATATTATGGTTAATTTAAGAATTCAGCAAAATTCTATCACATTTGTTCAATTTACGTCGCTCCTATTTCGGATAGCGTACTGGGCTAGGCGGCATCTCAAAGCGCATGAAATGGCGAGTAAAATGCACTATTAAACTTCTAGGGTAGGGCAAACAGAGACCCGATTAGATCATTTTATATTTTGTTTAATATAAGATTTCAGGAAAATTCTATCACATTTGTTCAACTTACGTCGCTCCTATTTTAGATAGCGTACTGGGCTAGGCGGCATCTTAAAGCGCGTGGAATGGCGAGTAAAATGCACTACTAAACTTCTATGATCGGAGGATCAGAGACCCGATTAGATCATTTTATATTTTGTTTAATATAAGATTTCAGGGAAATTCTATCACATTTGTTCAATTTACGTCGCTCCTATTTCAGATAGCGTATTCGGATAAGCGGAATCTCAAAGCGCAAGAAATGGCGAGTAAAATGCACTATTAAACTTCTAGGATAGGGCAAACAGAGACCCCATTAGATCATTTTATATTATGGTTAATTTAAGAATTCAGCGAAATTCTATCACATTTGTTCAATTTACGTCGCTCCTATTTCAGATAGCGTATTGGGCTAAGCGGCATCAAGAAGCGCATGAAATGACGAGTGGAATGCACTATGAAACTTCTAGCGTAGGGCGAATAGAGACCCGATTAGATCATTTCACATTAAGGTTACTATAAGAATTCAGGGATATTCTATCACATTTGTTCAATTTACGTCGCTCCTATTTCAGATAGCGTATTGGGCTAAGCGGCATCTCAAAGCGCATGAAATGGCGAATAAGATGCACTATTCAACTTCTAGGCAAGGGCGAACAGAGACCCGATTAGATCATTTTACATTATGGTTAATAAAAGAATTCACCGAAATTCTATCACATTTGTTCAATTTACATCGCTCCTATTTCAGATAGCGTATTGGGCTAAGCGGCATCTCAAAGCGCATGAAATGGCGAGTAAAATGCACTATCAAACTTCTAGGATAAGGCAAACAGAGACCCGATTAGATCATTTTATATTACGGTTAATATAAGAATTCAGCGTAATTCTATCACATTTGTTCAATTTACGTCGCTCCTATTTCAGATAGCGTATTGGGCTAAGCGGCATCTCAAAGCGCATGAAATGGCGAGTAAAATGCACTACTAAACTTCTATGGTAGGGCAATCTGAGACCCGATTAGATCATTTTATATTTTGTTTAAAATAAGATTTCAGGGAAATTCTATCACATTTGTTCAATTTACGTCGCTCCTATTTCAGAGAGCGTATTGGGCTAAGCGACAGCTCAAAGCGAATGTAATGGGGAATAAAATGCACTATTATACTTCTAGGGTTGGGGGAAGGGAGACCCGATTACATCATTTTACATTAAGGTTAATATAAGAGTTCAGCGAAATTCAATCACATTTGTTCAATTTACGTCGCTCATATTTCAGATAGCGTATTTGGCTAAGCGGCATCTCAAAGCGCATGAAATGGCGAGTAAAATGCACTATTAAACTTCTAGGGTAAGGCAAACAGAGACCCGATTAGATCATTTTATATTATGGTTAATTTAAGAATTCAGCAAAATTCTATAACATTTGTTCAATTTACGTCGCTCCTATTTCAGATAGCGTACTGGGCTCGGCGGCATTTTGAAGCGCGTGGAATGGCGAGTAAAATGCACTATTAACCTTCAACGATAGGGCAATCAGAGACCCGATTAGATCATTTTATATTTTGTTTAATGTAAGATTTCAGGGAAATCCCATCACATCTGTTCAATTTACGTCACTCCTATTTCAGATAGTGTTCTGGGCTAGGCGGCATCTTAAAGAGCGTGGAATGGCGAGTAAAATGCACTATTAAACTTCTATGACAGGGCAATCAGAGACCCGATTAGATCATTTTATATTTTGGTTCATATAAGAATTCACCGATATTCTATTACATTTGTTCAATTTACGTCGCTCCTATTTCAGATAGCGTATTGGGCTAACCGGCATCTCAAAGCGCATGAAATGGCGACTAAAATGCACTATTAAACTTCTAGGTTAGGGCGAACAGAGACCCGATCAGATCATTTTACATTATGGTTAATTAAAGAATTCAGCGAAATTCTATCACATTTGTTCAACCTACGTCGCTCCTATTTCAGATAGCGTATTGGGCAAAGCGGCATCTCAAAGCGTATGACATGGCGAATAAAATGCACTATTAAAGTTCTAGGCTAGGGCAAACAGAGACCCGATTAGATCATTTTATATTATGGTTAATTTAAGAATACAGCGAAATTCTATCACACTTGTTCAATTTACGTCGCTCCTAATTCAGATAGCGTATTGGGCTAAGCGGCATTTCAAAGCGCATGAAATAGCGAGTAAAATGCACTATTCAACTTCTAGGATAAGGCAAACAGAGACCCGATTAGATCATTTTATATTACGGTTAATATAAGAATGCGGCGTAATTCTATCACATTTGTTCAACTTACGTCGCTCCTATTTCAGAAAGCGTATTGGGCTAAGCGGCATCTCAAAGCGCATGAAATGACGAGTAAAATGCACTATTAAAGTTCTAGAGTAGGGGAAACAGAGACCCGATTAGATCATTTTATATTATGGTTACTTCAAGAATTCAGCGAAATTCTATCACATTCGTTCAATTTACGTCGCTCCTATTTCAGATAGCGTATTGGGCAAAGCGGCATCTCAAAGCGCATGAAATGACGAGTAACATGCACTGTTAAACTTCTTGGGTAGGGCAAACAGAGACCCGATTAGATCATTTTATATTATGGCTAATTTAAGAATTCAGCAAGATTCTATCACATTTGTTCAATTTACGTCGCTCCTATTTCGGATAGCGTACTGGGCTAGGCGGCATCCTAAAGCGCGTGGAAGGGCGAACAAAATGCACTACAAAACTTCTATGATAGGGCAATCAGAGACCCGATTAGACCATTTTATATTTTGTTTAATATAAGATTTCAGGAAAATTCTCACATTTGTTCAACTTACGTCGCTCCTATTTTAGATAGCGTACTGGGCTCTGCGGCATCTTAAAGCGCGTGGAATGGCGAGTAAAATGCACTACTAAACTTCTATGATCGGAGGATCAGAGACCCGATTAGATCATTTTATATTTTGTTTAATATAAGATTTCAGGGAAATTCTATCACATTTGTTCAATTTACGTCGCTCCTATTTCAGATAGCGTATTCGGCTAAGCGGAATCTCAAAGCGCATGAAGTGGCGAATAAAATTCACTATTAAACTTCTAGGCTAGGGCGAACAGAGACCCGATTAGATCATTTTATATTACGGTTAATATAAGAATTCAGCGAAATTCTATCACATTTGTTCAATTTATATCGCTCCTATTTCAGATTGCGTATTGGGCTAAGCGGCATCTCAAAGCGCATGAAATGACGAGTAAAATGCACTATTAAAGTTCTAGGGTAGGGCAAACAGAGACCCGATTAGATCATTTTATATTATGGTTAATTTAAGAATTCAGCAAAATTCTATCACATTTGTTCAATTTACGTCGCTCCTATTTCGGATAGCGTACTGGGCTAGGCGGCATCTCAAAGCGCATGAAATGGCGAGTAAAATGCACTATTAAACTTCTAGGGTAGGGCAAACAGAGACCCGATTAGATCATTTTATATTTTGTTTAATATAAGATTTCAGGAAAATTCTATCACATTTGTTCAACTTACGTCGCTCCTATTTTAGATAGCGTACTGGGCTAGGCGGCATCTTAAAGCGCGTGGAATGGCGAGTAAAATGCACTACTAAACTTCTATGATCGGAGGATCAGAGACCCGATTAGATCATTTTATATTTTGTTTAATATAAGATTTCAGGGAAATTCTATCACATTTGTTCAATTTACGTCGCTCCTATTTCAGATAGCGTATTCGGATAAGCGGAATCTCAAAGCGCAAGAAATGGCGAGTAAAATGCACTATTAAACTTCTAGGATAGGGCAAACAGAGACCCCATTAGATCATTTTATATTATGGTTAATTTAAGAATTCAGCGAAATTCTATCACATTTGTTCAATTTACGTCGCTCCTATTTCAGATAGCGTATTGGGCTAAGCGGCATCAAGAAGCGCATGAAATGACGAGTGGAATGCACTATGAAACTTCTAGCGTAGGGCGAATAGAGACCCGATTAGATCATTTCACATTAAGGTTACTATAAGAATTCAGGGATATTCTATCACATTTGTTCAATTTACGTCGCTCCTATTTCAGATAGCGTATTGGGCTAAGCGGCATCTCAAAGCGCATGAAATGGCGAATAAGATGCACTATTCAACTTCTAGGCAAGGGCGAACAGAGACCTGATTAGATCATTTTACATTATGGTTAATAAAAGAATTCACCGAAATTCTATCACATTTGTTCAATTTACATCGCTCCTATTTCAGATAGCGTATTGGGCTAAGCGGCATCTCAAAGCGCATGAAATGGCGAGTAAAATGCACTATCAAACTTCTAGGATAAGGCAAACAGAGACCCGATTAGATCATTTTATATTACGGTTAATATAAGAATTCAGCGTAATTCTATCACATTTGTTCAATTTACGTCGCTCCTATTTCAGATAGCGTATTGGGCTAAGCGGCATCTCAAAGCGCATGAAATGGCGAGTAAAATGCACTACTAAACTTCTATGGTAGGGCAATCTGAGACCCGATTAGATCATTTTATATTTTGTTTAAAATAAGATTTCAGGGAAATTCTATCACATTTGTTCAATTTACGTCGCTCCTATTTCAGAGAGCGTATTGGGCTAAGCGACAGCTCAAAGCGAATGTAATGGGGAATAAAATGCACTATTATACTTCTAGGGTTGGGGGAAGGGAGACCCGATTACATCATTTTACATTAAGGTTAATATAAGAGTTCAGCGAAATTCAATCACATTTGTTCAATTTACGTCGCTCATATTTCAGATAGCGTATTTGGCTAAGCGGCATCTCAAAGCGCATGAAATGGCGAGTAAAATGCACTATTAAACTTCTAGGGTAAGGCAAACAGAGACCCGATTAGATCATTTTATATTATGGTTAATTTAAGAATTCAGCAAAATTCTATAACATTTGTTCAATTTACGTCGCTCCTATTTCAGATAGCGTACTGGGCTCGGCGGCATTTTGAAGCGCGTGGAATGGCGAGTAAAATGCACTATTAACCTTCAACGATAGGGCAATCAGAGACCCGATTAGATCATTTTATATTTTGTTTAATGTAAGATTTCAGGGAAATCCCATCACATCTGTTCAATTTACGTCACTCCTATTTCAGATAGTGTTCTGGGCTAGGCGGCATCTTAAAGAGCGTGGAATGGCGAGTAAAATGCACTATTAAACTTCTATGACAGGGCAATCAGAGACCCGATTAGATCATTTTATATTTTGGTTCATATAAGAATTCACCGATATTCTATTACATTTGTTCAATTTACGTCGCGCCTATTTCAGATAGCTTATTGGGCTAAGCGGCATCTCAAAGCGCAAGAAATGGCGAGTAAAATGCACTATTAAACTTCTAGGGTAGGGCGAACAGAGACCGGATTAGATCATTTTACATTAAGGATAATATAAGAATTCAGCGAAACTCCATCACATTTGTTCAATTTACGTCGCTCCTATATCAGATAGCGTATTGGGCTAAGCGGCATCTCAAAGCGCATGGACTGACGAGTGAAATGCAATATTAAACTTCTAGGGTAGGGCGAACAGAGACCCGATTGGATCATTTTACATTAAGGTTAATATAAGAATCCAGGGAAATTCTATCACATTTGCTCAATTTACGTCGCTCCTATTTCAGATAGCGTATAGGGCTAAGCGGCATCTCAAAGCGCATGAAATGGCGAGTAATATGCAATATTAAACTTCTAGGGCGGGGCAAACAGAGACCCCATTAGATCATTTTATATTATGGTTAATTTAAGAATTCAGCGAAATTCTATCACATTTGTTCAATTTACGTCGCTCCTATTTCAGATAGCGTATTGGGCTAAGCGGCATCAAGAAGCGCATGAAATGACGAGTGGAATGCACTATGAAACTTCTAGCGTAGGGCGAATAGAGACCCGATTAGATCATTTCACATTAAGGTTACTATAAGAATTCAGGGATATTCTATCACATTTGTTCAATTTACGTCGCTCCTATTTCAGATAGCGTATTGGGCTAAGCGGCATCTCAAAGCGCATGAAATGGCGAGTAAAATTAACTATTAAACTTCTAGGGTAGTGCAAACAGAGACCCGATTAGATCATTTTATATTATGGTTAATTTAAGAATTCAGCCAAATTCTATCACATTTGTTCAATTTGCGTCGCTCCTATTTCAGATAGCGTACTGGGCTAGGCGGAATCTTAAAGCGGGTGGACTGGCGAGTAAAATGCACTATTAAACTTCTATGATAGAGCGATCAGAGACCCGATTAGATCATTTTGTATTTTGGTTAATATAAGATTTCAGGGAAATTCTGTCACATTTGTTCAATTTACGTCGCTCCTATTTCAGATAGCGTATTGGGCTAAGCGGCATCTCAAAGCGCATGAAATGACGAGAGAAATGCACTATTAAACTTCTTGGGTAGGGCGAACAGAGACCCGACTACATCATTTTATATTATGGTTAATTTAAGAATTCTGCAAAATCTATCACATTTGTTCAATTTACGTCGCTCCTATTTCAGATAGCGTACTGGGCTAGGCGGCATCTTAAAGCGCGTGGAATGGCGAGTAAAATGCACTATTAAACTTCTATGATAAGGCTATCAGAGACCCGATAAGATGATTTTATATTTTGGTTAATATAAGAATTCAGCGAAATTCTATCCCATTCGTTCAATTTACGTCACTCCTATTTCAGATAGCGTATTGGGCTAAGCGCCATCTCAAAGCGCATGAAATGGCGAGTAAAATTAACTATTAAACTTCTAGGGTAGGGCAAACAGAGACCCGATTAGATCATTTTTTATTATGGTTAATTTAAGAATTCAGCCAAATTCTATCACATTTGTTCAATTTGCGTCGCTCCTATTTCAGATAGCGTACTGGGCTAGGCGGAATCTTAAAGCGGGTGGACTGGCGAGTAAAATGCACTATTAAACTTCTATGATAGGGCGATCAGAGACCCGATTAGATCATTTTATATTTTGGTTAATATAAGATTTCAGGGAGATTCTGTCACATTTGTTCAATTTACGTCGCTCCTATTTCAGATAGCGTATTGGGCTAAGCGGCATCTCAAAGCGCATGAAATGACGAGAGAAATGCACTATTAAACTTCGTGGGTAGGGCGAACAGAGACCCGACTACATCATTTTATATTATGGTTAATTTAAGAATTCTGCAAAATCTATCACATTTGTTCAATTTACGTCGCTCCTATTTCAGATAGCGTACTGGGCTGGGCGGCATCTTAAAGCGCGTGAAATGGCGAGTAAAATGCACTATTAAACTTCTATGATAGGGCAATCAGAGACCCGATTAGATCATTTTATATTTTGGTTAATATAAGAAATCAGCGAAATTCTATCACATTTGTTCAATTTACGTCGCTCCTATTGCAGATATCGTATTGGGCTAAGCGGCATCTCAAAGCGCATGAAATGGCGAGTAAAATGCACTGCTAAACTTCTAGGGTAGGGCGAACAAAGATCCGATTAGATCATGTTACATTAAGGTTATAATAAGAATTCAGGGAAATTCTATCGCATTTGTTCAATTTACGTCGCTCCTATTTCAGATAGCGTATTGGGCTAAGCGCCATCTCAAACCGCATGAAATGGCGAGCAATGTGCACTATTAAACTTCTAGGGTAGGGCAAACAGAGACCCGATTAGATAATTTTATATTATGGTTAATTTAAGAATTCTGCAAAATCTATCACATTTGTTCAATTTGCGTCGCTCCTATTTCAGATAGCGTACTGGGCTAGGCGGAATCTTAAAGCGGGTGGACTGGCGAGTAAAATGCACTATTAAACTTCTATGATAGGGCGATCAGAGACCCGATTAGATCATTTTATATTTTGGTTAATATAAGATTTCAGGGAGATTCTGTCACATTTGTTCAATTTACGTCGCTCCTATTTCAGATAGCGTATTGGGCTAAGCGGCATCTCAAAGCGCATGAAATGACGAGAGAAATGCACTATTAAACTTCGTGGGTAGGGCGAACAGAGACCCGACTACATCATTTTATATTATGGTTAATTTAAGAATTCTGCAAAATCTATCACATTTGTTCAATTTACGTCGCTCCTATTTCAGATAGCGTACTGGGCTGGGCGGCATCTTAAAGCGCGTGAAATGGCGAGTAAAATGCACTATTAAACTTCTATGATAGGGCAATCAGAGACCCGATTAGATCATTTTATATTTTGGTTAATATAAGAATTCAGCGAAATTCTATCACATTTGTTCAATTTACGTCGCTCCTATTGCAGATATCGTATTGGGCTAAGCGGCATCTCAAAGCGCATGAAATGGCGAGTAAAATGCACTGCTAAACTTCTAGGGTAGGGCGAACAAAGATCCGATTAGATCATGTTACATTAAGGTTATAATAAGAATTCAGGGAAATTCTATCGCATTTGTTCAATCTACGTCGCTCCTATTTCAGATAGCGTATTGGGCTACGCGCCATCTCAAACCGCATGAAATGGCGAGCAATGTGCACTATTAAACTTCTAGGGTAAGGCAAACAGAGACCCGATTAGATCATTTTATATTACGGTTAATATAAGAATTCAGCGTAATTCTATCATATTTGTTCAATTTACGTCGCTCCTATTTCAGATGCGTATTGGGCTAAGCGGCATCTCAAAGCGCATGAAATGGGGAGTAAAATGCACTATTAAACTTCTAGGGTAAGGCAAACAGAGACCCGATTAGATCATTTTATATTACGGTTAATAAAAGAATTCAGCGTAATTCTATCATATTTGTTCAATTTACGTCGCTCCTATTTCAGATGCGTATTGGGCTAAGCGGCATCTCAAAGCGCATGAAATGGGGAGTAAAATGCACTATTAAACTTCTAGGGTAAGGCAAACAGAGACCCGAATAGATCATTTTATATTACGGTTAATATAAGAATTCAGCGTAATTCTATCACATTTGTTCAACTTACGTCGCTCCTATTTCAGATAGCGTACTGGGCTAGGCGGCATCTTAAAGCGCGTGGAAGGGCGTGTAAAATGCACTACTAAACTTCTATGATAGGGCAATCAGAGTCCCGATTAGATCATTTTATATTTTGGTTAATATAAGAATTCAGCGAAATTCTATGACATTTGTTCAATTTACGTTGCTCCTATTTCAGATAGCGTATTTGGCTAAGCGGCATCTCAAAGCGCATGAAATGACGAGTGAAATGCACGATTAAACTTCTAGGGTTGGGCGAACAAAGACCCGATTAGATCATTTTACATTAAGATTATTCTAAGAATTCAGCGAAATTCTATCACATTTGTTCAATTTACGTCGCTCCTATTTCAGATAGCGTATTGGGCTAAGCGGCATCTCAAAGCGCATGAAATGACGAGTGAAAGGCACTATTAAACTTCTAGGGTAGGGCGAACAGAGAACCGATTAGATCATTTTACATTAAGGTTAATATAAGAATTCAGGGTAATTCTATCACATTTGTTCAATTTACGTCGCTCCTATTTCAGATAGCTTATTGGGCGAACAGGCATCTCAAAGCGCATGAAATGACGAGTGAAATGCACTATTAAACTTCTAGGATGAGGCAAACAGAGACCCGATTAGATCATTTTATATTACGGTTAATATAAGAATTCAGCGTAATTCTATCACATTTGTTCAACTTACGTCGCTCCTATTTCAGATAGCGTACTGGGCTAGGCGGCATCTTAAAGCGCGTGGAATGGCGAGTAAAATGCACTATTAAACTTCTATGATAGGGCTATCAGAGACCCGATTAGATCATTTTATATTTTGGTTAATTTAAGAATTCAGTGAAACTCTATCATATTTGTCCAATTTACGTCGCTCCTATTTCAGATAGCGTATTGTGCTAAGCGGCATCTCAATGCGCATGAAATGGCGAGTAAAATTAACTATTAAACTTCTAGGGTAGGGCAAACAGAGACCCGATTAGATCATTTTATATTATGGTTAATTTAAGAATTCAGCCAAATTCAATCACATTTGTTCAATTTACGTCGCTCCTATTTCAGATAGCGTACTGGGCTAGGCGGAATCTTAAAGCGGGTGGATTGGCGAGTAAAATGCACTATTAAACTTCTATGATAGGGCAATCAGAGACCCGATTAGATCATTTTATATTTTGGTTAATGTAAGAATTCAGCGAAATTCTATCACAATTGTTCTATTTACGTCGCTCCTATTTCAGATAGCGGATTGGGCTAAGCGGCATCCCAAAGCCCATGAAATGGCGAGTAAAATGCACTGTTAAACTTCTAGGGTAGGGCAAACAGAGACCCGATTAGATCATTTCATATTATGGTTTATTTAAGAATTCAGAAAAATTCTATCACATTTGTTCAATTTACGTCGCTCCTATTTCATATAGCTTATTGGGCTAAGCGGCATCTCAAAGCGCATGAAATGACGAGTGAAATGCACTAGTAATCTTCTAGGGTAGGGCGATCAGAGACCCGATTAGATCATTTTATATTACGGTTAATATAAGAATTCAGCGTAATTCTATCACATTTGTTCAATATACGTCGCTCCTATTTCAGATAGAGTATTGGGCTAAGCGGCATCTCAAAGCGCAAGAAATGGCGAGTAAAATGCACTATTAAACTTCTATGATAGGGCAATCAGAGTCCCGTTTAGATCATTTTATATTTTGTTTAATATAAGATTTCAGGGAATTCTATCACATTTGTTCAATTTACGTCGCTCCTATTTCAGATAGCGTATTGGGCTAAGCGGCATCTCAAAGCGCATGAAATGATGAGAGAAATGCACTATTAAACTTCTTGGGTAGGGCGAACAGAGACCCGATTACATCATTTTATATTATGTTAATTTAAGAATTCAGCAAAATTCTATCACATTTGTTCAATTTACGTCGCTCCTATTTCAGATAGCGTATTGGGCTAAGCGCCATCTCAAAGCGCATGAAATGGCGAGCAATGTGCACTATTAAACTTCTAGGGTAGGGCAAACAGAGACCCGATTAGATAATTTTATATTACGGTTAATATAAGAATTCAGCGTAATTCTATCACATTTGTTCAACTTACGTCGCTCCTATTTCAGATAGCGTACTGGGCTAGGCGGCATCTCAAAGCGCATGAAATGACGAGAGAAATGCACTATTAAACTTCTTGAGTAGGGCAAACAGAGACCCGATTACATCATTTTATATTATGGTTAATTTAAGAATTCAGCGTAATTCTATCACATTTGTTCAACTTACGTCGCTCCTATTTCAGATAGCGTACTGGGCTAGGCGGCATCTTAAAGCGCGTGGAAGAGCGAGTAAAATGCACTACTAAACTTCTATGATAGGGCAATCAGAGTCCCGATTAGATCATTTTATATTTTGGTTAGTATAAGAATTCAGCGAAATTCTATCACATTTGTTCAATTTACGTCGCTCCTATTTCAGATAGCGTATTGGGCTAAGCGGCATCTCAAGGCGCATGAAATGACGAGTGAAATGCACTACTAAACTTCTAGGGTTGGGCGAACAGAGACCCGATTAGATCATTTTACATTAAGGTTAATATAAGAATTCAGCGAAATTCTATCACATTTGTTCAATTTACGTCGCTCCTATTTCAGATAGCGTATTGGGCGAAGCGGCATCTCAAAGCGCAAGAAATGGCGAGTAAAATGCACTATTAAACTTCTGTGGTAGGGTAAACAGAGACCCGATTAGATAATTTTATATTACGGTTAATATAAGAATTCAGCGTAATTCTATCATATTTGTTGAATTTACGTCGCTCCTATTTCAGATGCGTATTGGGCTAAGCGGCATCTCAAAGCGCATGAAATGGCGAGCAAAATGCACTATTAAACTTCTAGGGTAAGGCAAACAGAGACCCGATTAGATCATTTTATATTACGGTTAATATAAGAATGCAGCGTAATTCTATCACATTTGTTCAACTTACGTCGCTCCTATTTCAGATAGCGTACTGGGCTAGGCGGCATCTTAAAGCGTGTGGAAGGGCGAGTAAAATGCACTACTAGACTTCTATGATAGGGCAATCAGAGTCCCGATTAGATCATTTTATATTTTGGTTAATATAAGAATTCAGCGAAATTCTATCACATTTGTTCAATTTACGTTGCTCCTATTTCAGATAGCGTATTGGGCTAAGCGGCATCTCAAAGCGCTTGAAATGACGAGTGAAATGCACTATTAAACTTCTAGGGTTGGGCGAACAAAGACCCGATTAGATCATTTTACATTAAGATTATTATAAGAATTCAGCGAAATTCTATCACATTTGTTCAATATACGTCGCTCCTATTTCAGATAGCGTATTGGGCTAAGCGGCATCTCAAAGCGCATGAAATGACGAGTGAAAGGCACTATTAAACTTCTAGGGTAGGGCGAACAGAGAACCGATTAGATCATTTTACATTAAGGTTAATATAAGAATTCAGGGTAATTCTATCACGTTTGTTCAATGTACGACGCTCCTATTTCAGATAGCGTATTGGGCTAGGCGGCATCTCAAAGCGCATGAAATGGCGAGTAAAATGCACTGTTAAACTTCTAGGGTAGGGCATACAGAGACCCGATTAGATCATTTCATATTATGGTTTATTTAAGAATTCAGCAAAATTCTATCACATTTGTTCAATTTACGTCGCTCCTATTTCATATAGCTTATTGGGCTAAGAGGCATCTGAAAGCGCATGAAATGACGAGTGAAATGCACCATTAAACTTCTAGGATAAGGCAAACAGAGACCCGATTACATCATTTTATATTACGGTTAATATAAGAATTCAGCGTAATTCTATCACATTTGTTCAATTTACGTCGCTGATATTTCAGATAGCGTATTGGGCTAAGCGGCATCTCAAAGCGCATGAAATGACGAGTGAAAGGCACTATTAAACTTCTAGGGTAGGGCGAACAGAGAACCGATTAGATCATTTTACATTAAGGTTAATATAAGAATTCAGGGTAATTCTATCACGTTTGTTCAATGTACGACGCTCCTATTTCAGATAGCGTATTGGGCTAGGCGGCATCTCAAAGCGCATGAAATGGCGAGTAAAATGCACTGTTAAACTTCTAGGGTAGGGCAAACAGAGACCCGATTAGATCATTTTATATTATGGTTAATTTAAGAATTCAGCGTAATTCTATCACATTTGTTCAATTTACGTCGCTGATACTTCAGATAGCGTATTGGGCTAAGCGGCATCTCAAAGCGCAAGAAATGGCGAGTAAAATGCACTATTAAACTTCTAGGGTAGGGCAAACAGAGACCCGATAAGATCATTTTATATTATGGTTAATTTAAGAATTCAGCGAAACTCTATCATATTTGTTCAATTTACGTCGCTCCTATTTCAGATAGCGTACTGGGCTAGGCGGCATCTTAAAGCGCGTGGAAGGGCGAGTAAAATGCACTACTAAACTTCTATGATAGGGCAATTAGAGTCCCGATTAGATCATTTTATATTTTGGTTAATATAAGAATTCAGCGAAATTATATCACATTTGTTCAATTTACGTCGCTCCTATTTCAGATAGCGTATTGGGCTAAGCGGCATCTCAAAGCGCATGAAATGACGAGTGAAATGCACTATTAAACTTCTAGGGTTGGGCGAACAAAGACCCGATTAGATCATTTTACATTAAGGTTAATATAAGAATTCAGCGAAATTCTATCACATTTGTTCAATTTACGTCGCTCCTATTTCAGATAGCGTATTGGGGTAAGCGGCATCTCAAAGCGCATGAAATGACGAGTGAAATGCACTATTAAACTTCTAGGGTTGGGCGAACAAAGACCCGATTAGATCATTTTATATTTCTGTTAATATAAGACTTCAGCGTAATTCTATCACATTTGTTCAGTTTACGTCGCTGATATTTCAGATAGCGTATTGGGCTAAGCGGCATCTCAATGCGCAAGAAATGGCGAGTAAAATGCACTATTAAACTTCTAGGGTAGGGCAAACAGAGACCCGATAAGATCATTTTATATTATGGTTAATTTAAGAATTTAGCGAAACTCTATCATATTTGTTCAATTTACGTCGCTCCTATTTCAGATAGCGTATTGGGCTAAGCGGCATCTCAATGCGCATGTAATGGCGAGTAAAATGCACTATTAAACTTCTAGGATAAGGCAAACAGAGACCCGATTAGATCATATTATATTACGGTTAATATAAGAATTCAGCGTAATTCTATCACATTTGTTCAACTTACGTCGCTCCTATTTCAGATAGCGTATTGGGCTAAGCGGCATCTCAAAGCGCATGAAATGGCGAGTGAAATGCACTATTAAACTTCTAGGGTAGGGCGAACAGAGACCCGATTAGATCATTTTATATTACGGTTAATATAAGAATTCAGCGTAATTCTATCACATTTGTTCAACATACGTCGCTCCTATTTCAGATAGTGTACTGGGCTAGGCGGCATCCTAAAGCACGTGGAAGGGCGAGTAAAATGCACTTCTAAACTTCTATGATAGGGCAATCAGAGTCCCGTTTAGATCATTTCATATTATGGTTTATTTAAGAATTCAGAAAAATTCTATCACATTTGTTCAATTTACGTCGCTCCTATTCCAGATAGCGTATTGGGCTAAGCGGCATCTCAATGCGCATGAAATGGCGAGTAAAATGCACTATTAAACTTCTAGGATAAGGCAAACAGAGACCCGATAAGATCATTTTATATTACGGTTAATATAAGAATTCAGCGTAATTATATCACATTTGTTCAACTTACGTCGCTCCTATTTCAGATAGCGTACTGGGCTAGGCGGCATCTTAAAGCGCGTGGAGTGGCGAGTAAAATGCACTATTAAACTTCTATGATAGGGCAATCAGAGACCCGATTAGATCATTTTACATTTTGGTTAATATAAGAATTCAGCGAAATTCTATCACAATTGTTCTATTTACGTCGCTCCTATTTCAGATAGCGTACTGGGCTAAGCGGCATCTCAAAGCGCATGAAATGGCGAGTGAAATGCACTATCAAACTTCTAGGGTAGGGCGAACAGAGACCCGATTAGATCATTTTACATTAAGGTTAATATAATTATTCAGGGAAATTCTATCACATTTGTTCAATTTACGTTGCTCCTATTTCAGATAGCGTATTGGGCTAAGCGGCATCTCAAAGCGCATGAAATGGCGAGTATAATGCACTGTTAAACTTCTAGGGTAGGGCAAACAGAGACCCGATTAGATCATTTCATATTATGGTTTATTTAAGAATTCAGAAAAATTCTATCACATTTGTTCAATTTACGTCGCTCCTATTTCAGATAGCTTATTGGGCTAAGAGGCATCTCAAAGCGCATGAAATGACGAGTGAAATGCACTACTAAACTTCTAGGATAAGGCAAATAGAGACCCGATTACATCATTTTATATTACGGTTAATATAAGAATTCAGCGTAATTCTATCACATTTGTTCAATTTACGTCGCTCCTATTTCAGATAGCTTATTGGGCTAAGCGGCATCTCAAAGCGCATGAAATGACGAGTGAAATGCACTAGTAATCTTCTAGGGTAGGGCGAACAGAGACCCGATTAGATCATTTTATATTACGGTTAATATAAGAATTCAGCGTAATTCTATCACATTTGTTCAACATACGTCGCTCCTATTTCAGATAGTGTACTGGGCTAGGCGGCATCCTAAAGCACGTGAAAGAGCGAGTAAAATGCACTACTAAACTTCTATGATATGGCAATCACAGTCCCGTTTGGATCATTTTATATTTTGTTTAATATAAGATTTCAGGGAAATTCTATCACATTTGTTCAATTTACGTCGCTCCTGTTTCAGATAGCGTACTGCGCTAAGCGGCATCTCAAAGCGCATGAAATGGCGAGTAAAATGCACTATTAAACTTATAGGGTGGGGCAAAAAGAGTCCCGATTAGATCATATTATATTATGCTTAATTTACGAATTCAGCAAAATTCTATCACATTTGTTCAATTTACATGCTCCTATTTCAGATATCGTATTGGGCTAAGCGGCATCTCAAAGCGCAAGAAATGGCGAGTAAAATGCACTATTAAACTTCTAGGGTAGGGCGAACAGAGACCCGATTAGATCATTTTACATTAAGGTTAATATAAGAATTCAGCGTAATTCTATCACATTTGTTCAACTGACGACGCTCCTATTTCAGATAGCGTACTGGGCTAGGCGGCATCTTAAAGCGCGTGGAATGGCGAGTAAAATGCACTATTAAACTTCTATGATAGGGCTATCAGAGACCCGATTAGATCATTTTATATTTTGGTTAATATAAGAATTCAGCGAAATTCTATCACAATTGTTCTATTTACGTCGCTCCTATTTCAGATAGCGTATTGGGCTAAGCGGCATCTCAAAGCGCATGAAATGACGAGTGAAATGCACTATTAAACTTCTAGGGTAGGGCAAACAGAGACCCGATTACATCATTTATATTATGGTTAATTTAAGAATTCAGCGTAATTCTATCACATTTGTTCAATTTACGTCGCTCCTATTTCAGAGAGCGTACTGGGCTAGGCGGAATCTTAAAGCGCGTGGATTGGCGAGTAAAATGCACTATTAAACTTCTATGATAGGGCAATCTGAGACCCGATTAGATCATTTTATATTTTGGGTAATATAAGAATTCAGCGAAATTCTATCACAATTGTTCAATTTACGTCGCTCCTATTTCAGATAGCGTATTGGGCTAAGCGCCATCTCAAAGCGCATGAAATGGCGAGTAAAATGCACTATTAAACTTCTAGGGTAGGGCAAACAGAGACCCGATTAGATCATTTTATATTATGGTTAATTTAAGAATTCAGCCAAATTCTATCACATTTGTTCAATTTACGTCGCTCCTATTTCAGATAGCGTACTGGGATAGGCGGAATCTTAAAGCGCGTGGATTGGCGAGTAAAATGCACTATTAATCTTCTATGATAGGGCAATCAGAGACCCGATTAGATCATTTTATATTTTGGTTCATATAAGAATTCAGCGAAATTCTATCACAATTGTTCTATTTACGTCGCTCCTATTTCAGATAGCGTATTGGGCTAAGCGGCATCTCAAAGCGCATGAAATGGCGAGTGAAATGCACTATTAAACTTCTAGGGTAGGGCGAACAGAGACCCGATTAGATCATTTTACATTAAGGTTAATATAAGTCTTCAGGGAAATTCTACAACATTTGTTCAATTTACGTCGCTGCTATTTCAGATAGCGTATTGGGCTAAGCCGCATCTCAAAGCGCATGAAATGACGAGTGAAATGCACTAGTAATCTTCTAGGGTAGGGCGAACAGAGACCCGATTAGATCATTTTATATTACGGTTAATATAAGAATTCAGCGTAATTCTATCACATTTGTTCAATTTACGTCGCTCCTATTTCAGATAGCGTATTGGGCTAGGCGGCATCTCGCAGCGCATGAAATGGCGAGTAAAATGCTCTATTTAACTTCTAGGGTAGGACAAACAGAGACCCGATTAGATCATTTTATATTATGGTTAATTTAAGAATTCAGCGAAATTCTATCACAATTGTTCAATTTACGTCGCTCCTATTTCAGATAGCGTATTGGGCTAAACGGAATTTCAACGCGCATGAAATGGCGAGTAAAATGCACTATTAAACTTCTAGGATAAGGCAAACAGAGACCCGATAAGATCATTTTATTTTACGGTTAATATAAGAATTCGGCGTAATTCTATCACATTTGTTCAACTTTCGTCGCTCCTATTTCAGATAGCGTATTGGGCTAAGCGGCATCTCAACGCGCATGAAATGGCGAGTAAAGTGCAATACTAAACTTCTAGGATAAGGCAAACAGAGACCCGATTAGATCATTTTATGTTATGGTTAATTTAAGAATTCAGCAAAATTCTATCACATTAGTTCAATTTACGTCGCTCCTATTTCAGATAGCGTATTGGGCTAAGCGGCATCTCAACGCGCATGAAATGGCGAGTAAAGTGCAATACTAAACTTCTAGGATAAGGCAAACAGAGACCCGATTAGATCATTTTATGTTATGGTTAATTTAAGAATTCAGCAAAATTCTATCACATTTGTTCAATTTACGTCGCTCCTATTTCAGATAGCGTACTGGGCTAGGCGGCAACTTAAAGCGCGTGGAATGGCGAGTAAAATGCACTATTAAACTTCTAGAGTAAGGCGAACAGAGACCCGATTAGACCATTTTACATTATGGTTAATAAAAGAATTCAGCGAAATTCTATCACATTTGTTCAACTTACGCCGCTCCTATTTCAGATAGCGTATTGGGCTAAGCGGCATCTCAAAGCGCATGAAATGGCGAGTAAAATGCACTATTAAACTTCTAGGGTAGGGCAAACAGAGACCCGATTAGATCATTTTACATTATGGTTATAAAAGTATTCAGCGAAATTCTATCACATTTGTTCAACTTACGTCGCTCCTATTTCAGATAACGTATTGGGCTAACCGGCATCTCCATGGGCATGAAATGGCGAGTAAAATGCACTATTAAACTTCTAGGGTAAGGCAAACAGAGACCCGATTAGATCATCTAATATTATGGTTAATTTAAGAATTCAGCAAAATTCTATCACATTTGTTCAATTTACGTCGCTCCTATTTCAGATAGCGTACTGGGCTAGGCGGCAACTTAAAGCGCGTGGAATGGCGAGTAAAATGCACTATTAAACTTCTATGATAGGGCAATCAGTGACCCGATTAGATCATTTTATAATATAGTTAATTTAAGAATTCAGCGAAATTCTATCACATTTGTTCAACTTACGTCGCTCCTACTTCAGATAGCGTATTGGGCAAAGCGGCCTCTCAAAGCGCATGAAATGGCGAGTAAAGTGCAATACTAAACTTCTAGGATAAGGCAAACAGAGACCCGATTAGATCATTTTATGTTATGGTTAATTTAAGAATTCAGCAAAATTCTATCACACTTGTTCAATTTACGTCGCTCTTATTTCAGATAGCGTACTGGGCTAGGCGGCAACTTAAAGCGCGTGGAATGGCGAGTAAAATGCACTATTAAACTTCTATGATAGGGCAATCAGTGACCCGATTAGAACATTTTATAATATAGTTAGTTTAAGAATTCAGCGAAATTCTATCACATTTGTTCAACTTACGTCGCTCCTACTTCAGATAGCGTATTGGGCAAAGCGGCCTCTCAAAGCGCATGAAATGGCGAGTAAAATGCGCTATTAAACTTCTAGGATAAGGCAAACAGAGACCCGATAAGATCATTTTATATTACGGTTAATATAACAATGCAGCGTAATTCTATCACATTTGTTCAACTTACGTCGCTCCTATTTCAGATAGCGTAGTGGGCTAGGGGGCATCTCAAAGCGCATGAAATGGCGAGTGAAATGCACTATTAGACTTCTATGGTAGGGCGAACAGAGACCCGATTAGATCATTTTACATTAAGGTTAATATAAGAATTCACGGAAATTCTATCACATTTGTTCAATTTACGTCGCTCCTATTTCACATAGCGTATTGGGCTATGCGGCATCTCAAAGCGCATAAAATGTCGAGTAAAATGCACTATTAAACTTCTAGGATAAGCCAAACAGAGACCCGATTAGATCATTTTATATTACGTATAATATAAGAATTCTGCGTAATTCTATCACATTTGTTCAACTTACGTCGCTCCTATTTCAGATAGCATACTGGGCTAGGCGACATCTGAAAGCGCGTGGAATGGCGAGCAAAATGCACTATTAAACTTCTAGGCTAGGGCGAACAGAGACCCGATTAGATCATTTTACATTTTGGTTAATAAAAGAATTCAGCGAAATTCTATCACATTTGTTCAATTTACGTCGCTCCTATTTCAGATACCATATTGGGCTAAGCGGCATCTCAGAGCGCATGTAATGACGAGTGAAATGCACTATTAAACTTCTAGGGTAGGGCGAACAGAGACCCGATTAGATCATTTTATATTATGGTTAATTTAAGAATTCAGCGAAATTCTATCACATTCGTTCAATTTACGTCGCTCCTTTTTCAGATAGCGTATTGGGCTAAGCGGCATCTCAAAGCGCATGAAATGGCGAGTAAAATGCACTATTAAACTTCTAGGGTAGGGCAAACAGAGGCCCGATTAGATGATTTTATATTATGGTTAATTTAAGAATTCAGCGAAATTCTATCACATTCGTTCAATTTACGTCGCTCCTATTTCAGATAACGTATTGGGCAAAGCGGCATCTTAAAGCGCGTGGAATGGCGAGTAAAATGAACTATTAAACTTCTAGGGTAGGGCAAACAGAGACCCGATTAGATCATTTTACATTATGGTTATAAAAGTATTCAGCGAAATTCTATCACATTTGTTCAACTTACGTCGCTCCTATTTCAGATAACGTATTGGGCTAACCGGCATCTCCATGGGCATGAAATGGCGAGTAAAATGCACTATTAAACTTCTAGGGTAAGGCAAACAGAGACCCGATTAGATCATCTAATATTATGGTTAATTTAAGAATTCAGCAAAATTCTATCACATTTGTTCAATTTACGTCGCTCCTATTTCAGATAGCGTACTGGGCTAGGCGGCAACTTAAAGCGCGTGGAATGGCGAGTAAAATGCACTATTAAACTTCTATGATATGGCAATCAGTGACCCGATTAGATCATTTTATAATATAGTTAATTTAAGAATTCAGCGAAATTCTATCACATTTGTTCAATTTACGTCGCTCCTATTTCAGATAGCGTATTCGGCTAAGCGGCATCTCAAAGCGCACGAAATGGCGAATAAAATGCACTATTAAACTTCTCGGCTAGGGCGAACAGAGACCCGATTAGATCATTTTACATGTTGGTTAATAAAAGAATTCAGCGAAATTCTATCACATTTGTTCAATTTACGTCGCTCCTATTTCAGATACCATATTGGGCTAAGCGGCATCTCAAAGCGCATGAAATGACGAGTGAAATGCACTATTAAACTTCTAGGGTAGGCAGAACAGAGACCCGATTAGATCATTTTATATTTTGGTTTATTTAAGAATTCAGGGAAATTCTATCACATTTGTTCAATTTACGTCGCTCCTATTTCAGATAGCGTATTGGGCTAAGCGGCCTCTCAAAGCGCATGAAATGGCGAGTAAAATGCGCTATTAAACTTCTAGGATAAGGCAAACAGAGACCCGATAAGATCATTTTATGTTACGGTTAATATAAGAATGCAGCGTAATTCTATCACATTTGTTCAACTTACGTCGCTCCTATTTCAGATAGCGTACTGGGCTAGGCGGCATCTCAAAGCGCATGACATGGCGAGTGAAATGCACTATTAGACTTCTATGGTAGGGCGAACAGAGACCCGATTAGATCATTTTACATTAAGGTTAATATAAGAATTCACGGAAATTCAATCACATTTGTTCAATTTACGTCGCTCCTATTTCACATAGCGTATTGGGCTATGCGGCATCTCAAAGCGCATAAAATGACGAGTAAAATGCACTATTAGACTTCTATGGTAGGGCGAACAGAGTCCCGATTCGATCATTTTATATTATGGTTAATTTAAGAATTCAGCGAAATTCTATCACATTTGTTCAATTTACGTCGCTCCAATTTCAGGTAGCGTATTGGGCTAAGCGGCATCTCAAAGCGCTTGAAATGGCGAATAAAATGCACTATTATATTTCTACGCTAGGGCGAACAGAGACCCGATTAGATCATTTTACGTTATGGTTAATAAAAGAATTCAGCGAAATTCTATCACATTTGTTCAACATACGTCGCTCCTATTTCAGATAGCGTATTGGGCTAAGCGGCATCTCAAAGCGCATGAAATGGCGAGTAAAATGCACTATTAAACTTCTATGATAGGGCAATCAGTGACCCGATTATATCACTTTATATTATAGTTAATTAAAGAATTCAGCGAAATTCTATCACATTCGTTCAATTTACGTCGCTCCTATTTCAGATAACGTATTGGGCAAAGCGGCATCTTAAAGCGCATGAAATGACGAGTGAAATGCACTATTAAACTTCTAGGGTAAGGGAAAGAGAGTCCCGATTAGATCATTTCATATTACGGTTAGTATAAGAATTCAGGAAAATTCTGTCACATTTGTTCAATTTACGTTGCTCCTATTTCTGATATCGTACTGGGCTTGGCGGAATCTTAAAGCGCGTGGAATGACGAGTGAAGTGCACTATTAAACTTCTAGGGTAGGGCAAACAGAGACCCGATTAGATCATTTTACATTATGGTTATAAAAGTATTCAGCGAAATTCTATCACATTTGTTCAACTTACGTCGCTCCTATTTCAGATAACGTATTGGGCTAACCGGCATCTCCATGGGCATGAAATGGCGAGTAAAATGCACTATTAAACTTCTAGGGTAAGGCAAACAGAGACCCGATTAGATCATCTAATATTATGGTAAATTTAAGAATTCAGCAAAATTCTATCACATTTGTTCAATTTACGTCGCTCCTATTTCAGATAGCGTACTGGGCTAGGCGGCAACTTAAAGCGCGTGGAATGGCGAGTAAAATGCACTATTAAACTTCTATGATAGGGCAATCAGTGACCCGATTAGATCATTTTATAATATAGTTAATTTAAGAATTCAGCGAAATTCTATCACATTTGTTCAATTTACGTCGCTCCTATTTCAGATAGCGTATTCGGCTAAGCGGCATCTCAAAGCGCACGAAATGGCGAATAAAATGCACTATTAAACTTCTCGGCTAGGGCGAACAGAGACCCGATTAGATCATTTTACATGTTGGTTAATAAAAGAATTCAGCGAAATTCTATCACATTTGTTCAATTTACGTCGCTCCTATTTCAGATACCATATTGGGCTAAGCGGCATCTCAAAGCGCATGAAATGACGAGTGAAATGCACTATTAAACTTCTAGGGTAGGGAGAACAGAGACCCGATTAGATCATTTTATATTTTGCTTTATTTAAGAATTCAGGGAAATTCTATCACATTTGTTCAATTTACGTCGCTCCTATTTCAGATAGCGTATTGGGCTAAGCGGCCTCTCAAAGCGCATGAAATGGCGAGTAAAATGCGCTATTAAACTTCTAGGATAAGGCAAACAGAGACCCGATAAGATCATTTTATGTTACGGTTAATATAAGAATGCAGCGTAATTCTATCACATTTGTTCAACTTACGTCGCTCCTATTTCAGATAGCGTACTGGGCTAGGCGGCATCTCAAAGCGCATGACATGGCGAGTGAAATGCACTATTAGACTTCTATGGTAGGGCGAACAGAGACCCGATTAGATCATTTTACATTAAGGTTAATATAAGAATTCACGGAAATTCTATCACATTTGTTCAATTTACGTCGCTCCTATTTCACATAGCGTATTGGGCTATGCGGCATCTCAAAGCGCATAAAATGACGAGTAAAATGCACTATTAGACTTCTATGGTAGGGCGAACAGAGTCCCGATTCGATCATTTTATATTATGGTTAATTTAAGAATTCAGCGAAATTCTATCACATTTGTTCAATTTACGTCGCTCCAATTTCAGGTAGCGTATTGGGCTAAGCGGCATCTCAAAGCGCTTGAAATGGCGAATAAAATGCACTATTATATTTCTACGCTAGGGCGAACAGAGACCCGATTAGATCATTTTACGTTATGGTTAATAAAAGAATTCAGCGAAATTCTATCACATTTGTTCAATTTACGTCGCTCCTATTTCAGATAGCGTATTGGGCTAAGCGGCATCTCAAAGCGCATGAAATGGCGAGTAAAATGCACTATTAAGCTTCTATGATAGGGCAATCAGTGACCCGATTATATCACTTTATATTATAGTTAATTAAAGAATTCAGCGAAATTCTATCACATTTGTTCAATTTACATCGCTCCTATTTCAGATAGCGTATTGGGCTAAGCAGCATCTCAAAGCGCATGAAATGACGAGTGAAATGCACTATTAAACTTCTAGGGTAAGGGAAAGAGAGTCCCGATTAGATCATTTCATATTACGGTTAGTATAAGAATTCAGGAAAATTCTGTCACATTTGTTCAATTTACGTTGCTCCTATTTCTGATATCGTACTGGGCTTGGCGGAATCTTAAAGCGCGTGGAATGACGAGTGAAGTGCACTATTAAACTTCTAGGGTAGGGCAAACAGAGACCCAATTAGATCATTTTATATTACCGTTAATTTAAGAATTCAACAAAATTCTATCACATTTGTTCAATTTACGTCGCTCCTATTTCAGATAGCGTACGGGGCTAGGCGGCATCTTAAAGCGCGTGTAATGGCGAGTAAAATGCACTATTAAACATCTATGATAGGGCAATCAGGGACCCGATCAGACCATTTTATATTTTGGTTAATAATAGAATTCCAGGAAA
Source organism: Macropis europaea (assembly GCA_916610135.2). NCBI lineage: Eukaryota > Metazoa > Arthropoda > Insecta > Hymenoptera > Melittidae > Macropis > Macropis europaea. Next base: position 84,490 of record CAKAJE020000359.1, read on the forward strand.
TTCTATCACATTTGTTCAATTTACGTCGCTCCTATTTCAGATAGCGTATTGGGCTAAGCGGAATCTCAAAGCGCATGAAATGGCGAATAAAATGCACTATTAAACTTGTAGGCTAGGGCGAACAGAGACCCGATTAGATCATTTTACATTACGGTTAATAAAAGAATTCAGCGAAATTCTATCACATTTGTTCTACTTACGTCGCTCCTATTTCAGATAGCGTATTGGGCTAAGCGGCATCTCAAAGCGCATGAAATGGCGAGTAAAATGCACTATTAAACTTCAAGGGTAGGGCAAACAGAGACCCGATTAGATCATTTTATATTATGGTTAATTTAAGAATTCAGCAAAATTCTATCACATTTGTTCAATTTACGTTGCTCCTATTTCAGATAGCGTACTGGGCTTGGTGGCATCTTAAAGCGCGTGGAATGACGAGTGAAATGCACTATTAAACTTCTAGGGTACGGCAAACAGAGACCCGATTAGATCATTTTATGTTACCGTTAATTTAAGAATTCAGCAAAATTCTATCACATTTGTTCAACTTACGTCGCTCCTATTTCAGATAGCGTACGGGGCTAGGCGGCATCTTAAAGCGCGTGGAATGACGAGTAAAATGCACTATTAAACATCTATGATAGGGCAATCAGGGACCCGAGCAGATCATTTTATATTTTGGTTAATATAAGAATTCAAGGAAATTCTATCACATTTGTTCAATTTGCGTAGCTCCTATTTCAGATAGCGTATTGGGCTAAGCGGCATCTCAAAGCGCATGAAATGGCGAGTAAAATGCACTATTAAACTTCTAGGGTAGGGCAAACAGAGACCCGATTAGATCATTTTACATTATGGTTATAAAAGAATTCAGCGAAATTCTATCACATTTGTTCAATTTACGTCGCTCCTATTTCAGATACCATATTGGGCTAAGCGGCATCTCAAAGCGCATGAAATGACGAGTGAAATGCACTATTAAACTTCAAGGGTAGGGCGAACAGAGACCCGAGTAGATCTTTTATATTATGGTTAATTTAAGAATTCAGCGAAAATCTATCACATTTGTTCAATTTACGTCGCTCCTATTTCAGATAGCGTATTGGGCAAAGCGGCCTCTCAAAGCGCATGAAATGGCGAGTAAAATGCGCTATTAAACTTCTAGGATAAGGCAAACAGAGACCCGATAAGATCATTTTATATTACGGTTAATATAACAATGCAGCGTAATTCTATCACATTTGTTCAACTTACGTCGCTCCTATTTCAGATAGCGTAGTGGGCTAGGGGGCATCTCAAAGCGCATGAAATGGCGAGTGAAATGCACTATTAGACTCCTATGGTAGGGCGAACAGAGACCCGATTAGATCATTTTACATTAAGGTTAATATAAGAATTCACGGAAATTCTATCACATTTGTTCAATTTACGTCGCTCCTATTTCACATAGCGTATTGGGCTATGCGGCATCTCAAAGCGCATAAAATGTCGAGTAAAATGCACTATTAAACTTCTAGGATAAGCCAAACAGAGACCCGATTAGATCATTTTATATTACGTATAATATAAGAATTCTGCGTAATTCTATCACATTTGTTCAACATACGTCGCTCCTATTTCAGATAGCATACTGGGCTAGGCGACATCTGAAAGCGCGTGGAATGGCGAGCAAAATGCACTATTAAACTTCTAGGCTAGGGCGAACAGAGACCCGATTAGATCATTTTACATTTTGGTTAATAAAAGAATTCAGCGAAATTCTATCACATTTGTTCAATTTACGTCGCTCCTATTTCAGATACCATATTGGGCTAAGCGGCATCTCAGAGCGCATGAAATGACGAGTGAAATGCACTATTAAACTTCTAGGGTAGGGCGAACAGAGACCCGATTAGATCATTTTATATTATGGTTAATTTAAGAATTCAGCGAAATTCTATCACATTCGTTCAATTTACGTCGCTCCTTTTTCAGATAGCGTATTGGGCTAAGCGGCATCTCAAAGCGCATGAAATGGCGAGTAAAATGCACTATTAAACTTCTAGGGTAGGGCAAACAGAGGCCCGATTAGATGATTTTATATTATGGTTAATTTAAGAATTCAGCGAAATTCTATCACATTCGTTCAATTTACGTCGCTCCTATTTCAGATAACGTATTGGGCAAAGCGGCATCTTAAAGCGCGTGGAATGGCGAGTAAAATGCACTATTAAACTTCTATGATAGGGCAATCAGTGACCCGATTAGATCATTTTATAATATAGTTAATTTAAGAATTCAGCGAAATTCTATCACATTTGTTCAATTTACGTCGCTCCTATTTCAGATAGCGTATTCGGCTAAGCGGCATCTCAAAGCGCACGAAATGGCGAATAAAATGCACTATTAAACTTCTCGGCTAGGGCGAACAGAGACCCGATTAGATCATTTTACATGTTGGTTAATAAAAGAATTCAGCGAAATTCTATCACATTTGTTCAATTTACGTCGCTCCTATTTCAGATACCATATTGGGCTAAGCGGCATCTCAAAGCGCATGAAATGACGAGTGAAATGCACTATTAAACTTCTAGGGTAGGGAGAACAGAGACCCGATTAGATCATTTTATATTTTGGTTTATTTAAGAATTCAGGGAAATTCTATCACATTTGTTCAATTTACGTCGCTCCTATTTCAGATAGCGTATTGGGCTAAGCGGCCTCTCAAAGCGCATGAAATGGCGAGTAAAATGCGCTATTAAACTTCTAGGATAAGGCAAACAGAGACCCGATAAGATCATTTTATGTTACGGTTAATATAAGAATGCAGCGTAATTCTATCACATTTGTTCAACTTACGTCGCTCCTATTTCAGATAGCGTACTGGGCTAGGCGGCATCTCAAAGCGCATGACATGGCGAGTGAAATGCACTATTAGACTTCTATGGTAGGGCGAACAGAGACCCGATTAGATCATTTTACATTAAGGTTAATATAAGAATTCACGGAAATTCTATCACATTTGTTCAATTTACGTCGCTCCTATTTCACATAGCGTATTGGGCTATGCGGCATCTCAAAGCGCATAAAATGACGAGTAAAATGCACTATTAGACTTCTATGGTAGGGCGAACAGAGTCCCGATTCGATCATTTTATATTATGGTTAATTTAAGAATTCAGCGAAATTCTATCACATTTGTTCAATTTACGTCGCTCCAATTTCAGGTAGCGTATTGGGCTAAGCGGCATCTCAAAGCGCTTGAAATGGCGAATAAAATGCACTATTATATTTCTACGCTAGGGCGAACAGAGACCCGATTAGATCATTTTACGTTATGGTTAATAAAAGAATTCAGCGAAATTCTATCACATTTGTTCAACATACGTCGCTCCTATTTCAGATAGCGTATTGGGCTAAGCGGCATCTCAAAGCGCATGAAATGGCGAGTAAAATGCACTATTAAACTTCTATGATAGGGCAATCAGTGACCCGATTATATCACTTTATATTATAGTTAATTAAAGAATTCAGCGAAATTCTATCACATTCGTTCAATTTACGTCGCTCCTATTTCAGATAACGTATTGGCCAAAGCGGCATCTTAAAGCGCGTGGAATGGCGAGTAAAATGAACAATTAAACTTCTAGGGTAGGGCAAACAGAGACCCGGTTAGATCATTTTACATTATGGTTATAAAAGTATTCAGCGAAATTCTATCACATTTGTTCAACTTACGTCGCTCCTATTTCAGATAACGTATTGGGCTAACCGGCATCTCCATGGGCATGAAATGGCGAGTAAAATGCACTATTAAACTTCTAGGGTAAGGCAAACAGAGACCCGATTAGATCATCTAATATTATGGTAAATTTAAGAATTCAGCAAAATTCTATCACATTTGTTCAATTTACGTCGCTCCTATTTCAGATAGCGTACTGGGCTAGGCGGCAACTTAAAGCGCGTGGAATGGCGAGTAAAATGCACTATTAAACTTCTATGATAGGGCAATCAGTGACCCGATTAGATCATTTTATAATATAGTTAATTTAAGAATTCAGCGAAATTCTATCACATTTGTTCAATTTACGTCGCTCCTATTTCAGATAGCGTATTCGGCTAAGCGGCATCTCAAAGCGCACGAAATGGCGAATAAAATGCACTATTAAACTTCTCGGCTAGGGCGAACAGAGACCCGATTAGATCATTTTACATGTTGGTTAATAAAAGAATTCAGCGAAATTCTATCACATTTGTTCAATTTACGTCGCTCCTATTTCAGATACCATATTGGGCTAAGCGGCATCTCAAAGCGCATGAAATGACGAGTGAAATGCACTATTAAACATCTAGGGTAGGGAGAACAGAGACCCGATTAGATCATTTTATATTTTGGTTTATTTAAGAATTCAGGGAAATTCTATCACATTTGTTCAATTTACGTCGCTCCTATTTCAGATAGCGTATTGGGCTAAGCGGCCTCTCAAAGCGCATGAAATGGCGAGTAAAATGCGCTATTAAACTTCTAGGATAAGGCAAACAGAGACCCGATAAGATCATTTTATGTTACGGTTAATATAAGAATGCAGCGTAATTCTATCACATTTGTTCAACTTACGTCGCTCCTATTTCAGATAGCGTACTGGGCTAGGCGGCATCTCAAAGCGCATGACATGGCGAGTGAAATGCACTATTAGACTTCTATGGTAGGGCGAACAGAGACCCGATTAGATCATTTTACATTAAGGTTAATATAAGAATTCACGGAAATTCTATCACATTTGTTCAATTTACGTCGCTCCTATTTCACATAGCGTATTGGGCTATGCGGCATCTCAAAGCGCATAAAATGACGAGTAAAATGCACTATTAGACTTCTATGGTAGGGCGAACAGAGTCCCGATTCGATCATTTTATATTATGGTTAATTTAAGAATTCAGCGAAATTCTATCACATTTGTTCAATTTACGTCGCTCCAATTTCAGGTAGCGTATTGGGCTAAGCGGCATCTCAAAGCGCTTGAAATGGCGGATAAAATGCACTATTATATTTCTACGCTAGGGCGAACAGAGACCCGATTAGATCATTTTACGTTATGGTTAATAAAAGAATTCAGCGAAATTCTATCACATTTGTTCAACATACGTCGCTCCTATTTCAGATAGCGTATTGGGCTAAGCGGCATATCAAAGCGCATGAAATGGCGAGTAAAATGCACTATTAAACTTCTATGATAGGGCAATCAGTGACCCGATTATATCACTTTATATTATAGTTAATTAAAGAATTCAGCGAAATTCTATCACATTTGTTCAATTTACATCGCTCCTATTTCAGATAGCGTATTGGGCTAAGCAGCATCTCAAAGCGCATGAAATGACGAGTGAAATGCACTATTAAACTTCTAGGGTAAGGGAAAGAGAGTCCCGATTAGATCATTTCATATTACGGTTAGTATAAGAATTCAGGAAAATTCTGTCACATTTGTTCAATTTACGTTGCTCCTATTTCTGATATCGTACTGGGCTTGGCGGAATCTTAAAGCGCGTGGAATGACGAGTGAAGTGCACTATTAAACTTCTAGGGTAGGGCAAACAGAGACCCAATTAGATCATTTTATATTACCGTTAATTTAAGAATTCAACAAAATTCTATCACATTTGTTCAATTTACGTCGCTCCTATTTCAGATAGCGTACGGGGCTAGGCGGCATCTTAAAGCGCGTGTAATGGCGAGTAAAATGCACTATTAAACTTCTATGATAGGGCAATCAGGGACCCGATCAGACCATTTTATATTTTGGTTAATAATAGAATTCCAGGAAATTCTATCACATTTGTTCAATTTACGTCGCTCCTATTTCAGATAGCGTATTGGGCTAAGCGGAATCTCAAAGCGCATGAAATGACGAGTAAAATGCACTATTAAACTTCTCGGGTAAAGCAAACAGAGACCCGATTAGATAATTTTATATTACGGTTAATATAAGAATACAGCGTAATTCTATCACATTTGTTCAACCTACGTCGCTCCTATTTCAGATAGCGTATTGGGCTAAGCGGCATCTCAAAGCGCATGAAATGACGAGTGAAGTGCACTATTCAACTTCTAGGGTAAGGGAAAGAGAGACCCGATTAGATCATTTTACATTAAGGTTAATATAAGAATTCAGGGAAATTCTATCACATTTTTTCAATTTACGTCGCTCCTATATCAGATAGCATATTGGGCTACGCGGCATCTCAAAGCGCATGAAATGGCGAATAAAATGCACTATTAAACTTGTAGGCTAGGGCGAACAGAGACCCGATTAGATCATTTTACATTATGGTTAATAAAAGAATTCAGCGAAATTCTATCACATTTGTTCTACTTACGTCGCTCCTATTTCAGATAGCGTATTGGGCTAAGCGGCATCTCAAAGCGCATGAAATGGCGAGTAAAATGCACTATTAAACTTCTAGGGTAGGGCAAACAGAGACCCGATTAGATCATTTTACATTGTGGTTATAAAAGAATTCAGCGAAATTCTATCACATTTGTTCAACTTACGTCGCACCTATTTCAGATAACGTATTGGGCTAACCGGCATCTCCATGGGCATGAAATGGCGAGTAAAATGCACTATTAAACTTCTAGGGTAAGGCAAACAGAGACCCGATTAGATCATCTAATATTATGGTTAATTTAAGAATTCAGCAAAATTCTATCACATTTGTTCAATTTACGTCGCTCCTATTACAGATAGCGTACTGGGCTAGGCGGCAACTTAAAGCGCGTGGAATGGCGAGTAAAATGCACTATTAAACTTCTATGATAGGGCAATCAGTGACCCGATTAGATCATTTTACATTTTGGTTAATAAAAGAATTCAGCGAAATTCTATCACATTTGTTCAATTTACGTCGCTCCTATTTCAGATACCATATTGGGCTAAGCGGCATCTCAAAGCGCATGAAATGACGAGTGAAATGCACTATTAAACTTCTAGGGTAGGGCGAACAGAGACCCGATTAGATCATTTTATATTATGGTTAATTTAAGAATTCAGCGAAATTCTATCACATTCGTTCAATTTACGTCGCTCCTATTTCAGATAGCGTATTGGGCAAAGCGGCATCTTAAAGCGCGTGGAATGGCGAGTAAAATGAACTATTAAACTTCTAGGGTAGGGCAAACAGAGACCCGATTAGATCATTTTACATTATGGTTATAAAAGTATTCAGCGAAATTCTATCACATTTGTTCAACTTACGTCGCTCCTATTTCAGATAACGTATTGGGCTAACCGGCATCTCCATGGGCATGAAATGGCGAGTAAAATGCTCTATTAAACTTCTAGGGTAAGGCAAACAGAGACCCGATTAGATCATCTAATATTATGGTTAATTTAAGAATTCAGCAAAATTCTATCACATTTGTTCAATTTACGTCGCTCCTATTTCAGATACCATATTGGGCTAAGCGGCATCTCAAAGCGCATGAAATGACGAGTGAAATGCACTATTAAACTTCTAGGGTAGGGCGAACAGAGACCCGATTAGATCATTTTATATTATGGTTAAGTTAAGGAATCAGCGAAAATCTATCACATTTGTTCAATTTACGTCGCTCCTTTTTCAGATAGCGTATTGGGCTAAGCGGCATCTCAAAGCGCATGAAATGGCGAGTAAAATGCACTATTAAACTTCTAGGGTAGGGCAAACAGAGGCCCGATTAGATCATTTTATATTATGGTTAATTTAAGAATTCAGCGAAATTCTATCACATTCGTTCAATTTACGTCGCTCCTATTTCAGATAGCGTATTGGGCAAAGCGGCATCTTAAAGCGCGTGGAATGGCGAGTAAAATGCACTATTAAACTTCTATGATAGGGCAATCAGTGACCCGATTAGATCATTTTATAATATAGTTAATTTAAGAATTCAGCGAAATTCTATCACATTTGTTCAATTTACGTCGCTCCTATTTCAGATAGCGTACTGGGCTAGGCGGCATCATAAAGCGCGTGGAAGGGCGAACAAAATGCACTACAAAACTTCTATGATAGGGCAATCAGAGACCCGATTAGACCATTTTATATTTTGTTTAATATAAGATTTCAGGGAAATTCTATCACATTTGTTAAATTTACGTCGTTCCTATTTCAGATAGCGTATTGGGCTAAGCGGCATCTCAAAGCGTATGACATGGCGAATAAAATGCACTATTAAAGTTCTAGGCTAGGGCGAACAGAGACCCGATTAGATCATTTTATATTACCGTTAATTTAAGACTTCAGCAAAATTCTATCACACTTGTTCAATTTATATCGCTCCTATTTCAGATTGCGTATTGGGCTAAGCGGCATCTCAAAGCGCATGAAATGACGAGTAAAATGCACTATTAAAGTTCTAGGGTAGGGCAAACAGAGACCCGATTAGATCATTTTATATTATGGTTACTTTAAGAATTCAGCGAAATTCTATCACATTCGTTCAATTTACGTCGCTCCTATTTCAGATAGCGTATTGGGCAAAGCGGCATCTCAAAGCGCATGAAATGACGAGTAAAATGCACTGTTAAACTTCTTGGGTAGGGCAAACAGAGACCCGATTAGATCATTTTATATTATGGTTAATTTAAGAATTCAGCAAGATTCTATCACATTTGTTCAATTTACGTCGCTCCTATTTCGGATAGCGTACTGGGATAGGCGGCATCTTAAAGCGCGTGGAATGGCGAGTAAAAAGCACTACTAAACTTCTATGATCGGAGGATCAGAGACCCGATTAGATCAGTTTATATTTTGTTTAATATAAGATATCAGGGAAATTTTATCACATTTGTTCAATTTACGTCGCTCCTATTTCAGATAGCGTATTCGGCTAAGCGGAATCTCAAAGCACATGAAGTGGCGAATAAAATTCACTATTAAACTTCTAGGCTAGGGCGAACAGAGACCCGATCAGATCATTTTACATTATGGTTAATAAAAGAATTCAGCGAAATTCTATCACATTTGTTCAACTTACGTCGCTGCTATTTCAGATAGCGTATTGGGCTAAGCGGCATCTCAAAGCGCATGAAATGGCGAGTGAAATGCACTATTAGACTTCTATGGTAGGGCGAACAGAGACCCGATTAGATCATTTTACATTAAGGTTAATATAAGAATTCACGGAGAATCTAGCACATTTTTTCAATTTACGTCACTCCTATTTCAGACAGCGTATTTGGCTAGGCGGCATCCTAAAGCGCGTGGAGTGGCGAGTAAAATGCACTATTAATCTTCTATGATAGGGCAATCAGAGACCCGATTAGATCATTTTATATTTTGGTTAATATAAGAATTCAGCGAAATTCTATCACATTTGTTCAATTTACGTCGCTCATATTTCAGATAGCGTATTGGGCTAAGCGGCATCTCAAAGCGCATGAAATGGCGAGTAAAATGCACTATTAAACTTCTAGGGTAGGGCAAACAGAGACCCGATTAGATCATTTTATATTATGGTTAATTTAAGAATTCAGCGAAAATCTATCACATTTGTTCAATTTACGTCGCTCCTATTTCAGATAGCGTATTGGTCTAAGCGGCCGCTCAAAGCGCATGAAATGGCGAGTAAAATGCGCTAATAAACTTCTAGGATAAGGCAAACAGGGACCCGATTAGATCACTTTATATTACGGTTAATATAAGAATGCAGCGTAATTCTATCACATTTGTTCAAGTTACGTCGCTCCCACTTCAGATAGCGTACTGGGCTAGGCGGTATCTTAAAGCGCGTAGAATGGCGAGTAAAATGCACTACTAATCTTCTATGATAGGGCAATCAGAGACCCGATTAGATCATTTTATATTTTGTTTAATATAAGATTTCAGGGAAATTCTAACACATTTGTTCAATTTACGTCGCTCCTATTTCAGATAGCGTATTGGGCTAACCGGCATCTCAAAGCGCATGAAATGGCGACTAAAATGCACTATTAAACTTCTAGGTTAGGGCGAACAGAGACCCGATCAGATCATTTTACATTATGGTTAATTAAAGAATTCAGCGAAATTCTATCACATTTGTTCAACCTACGTCGCTCCTATTTCAGATAGCGTATTGAGCAAAGCGGCATCTCAAAGCGTATGACATGGCGAATAAAATGCACTATTAAAGTTCTAGGCTAGGGCAAACAGAGACCCGATTAGATCATTTTATATTATGGTTAATTTAAGAATACAGCGAAATTCTATCACACTTGTTCAATTTACGTCGCTCCTAATTCAGATAGCGTATTGGGCTAAGCGGCATTTCAAAGCGCATGAAATAGCGAGTAAAATGCACTATTCAACTTCTAGGATAAGGCAAACAGAGACCCGATTAGATCATTTTATATTACGGTTAATATAAGAATGCGGCGTAATTCTATCACATTTGTTCAACTTACGTCGCTCCTATTTCAGAAAGCGTATTGGGCTAAGCGGCATCTCAAAGCGCATGAAATGACGAGTAAAATGCACTATTAAAGTTCTAGAGTAGGGGAAACAGAGACCCGATTAGATCATTTTATATTATGGTTACTTCAAGAATTCAGCGAAATTCTATCACATTCGTTCAATTTACGTCGCTCCTATTTCAGATAGCGTATTGGGCAAAGCGGCATCTCAGAGCGCATGAAATGACGAGTAACATGCACTGTTAAACTTCTTGGGTAGGGCAAACAGAGACCCGATTAGATCATTTTATATTATGGCTAATTTAAGAATTCAGCAAGATTCTATCACATTTGTTCAATTTACGTCGCTCCTATTTCGGATAGCGTACTGGGCTAGGCGGCATCCTAAAGCGCGTGGAAGGGCGAACAAAATGCACTACAAAACTTCTATGATAGGGCAATCAGAGACCCGATTAGACCATTTTATATTTTGTTTAATATAAGATTTCAGGGAAATTCTATCACATTTGTTAAATTTACGTCGTTCCTATTTCAGATAGCGTATTGGGCTAAGCGGCATCTCAAAGCGTATGACATGGCGAATAAAATGCACTATTAAGGTTCTAGGCTAGGGCGAACAGAGACCCGATTAGATCATTTTATATTACCGTTAATTTAAGACTTCAGCAAAACTCTATCACACTTGTTCAATTTATATCGCTCCTATTTCAGATTGCGTATTGGGCTAAGCGGCATCTCAAAGCGTATGAAATGACGAGTAAAATGCACTATTAAAGTTCTAGGGTAGGGCAAACAGAGACCCGATTAGACCATTTTATATTATGGTTACTTTAAGAATTCAGCAAAATTCTATCACATTTGTTCAATTTACGTCGCTCCTATTTCGGATAGCGTACTGGGCTAGGCGGCATCTCAAAGCGCATGAAATGGCGAGTAAAATGCACTATTAAACTTCTAAGGTAGGGCAAACAGAGACCCGATTAGATCATTTTATATTATGGTTAATTTAAGAATTCAGCAAAATTCTATCACATTTGTTCAATTTACGTCGCTCCTATTTCAGATAGCGTATTGGGCTAAGCGGCATCTCAAAGCGCATGAAATGGCGAGTAAAATGCACTACTAAACTTCTATGGTAGGGCAATCTGAGACCCGATTAGATCATTTTATATTTTGTTTAAAATAAGATTTCAGGGAAATTCTATCACATTTGTTCAATTTACGTCGCTCCTATTTCAGAGAGCGTATTGGGCTAAGCGACAGCTCAAAGCGAATGTAATGGGGAATAAAATGCACTATTATACTTCTAGGGTTGGGGGAAGGGAGACCCGATTACATCATTTTACATTAAGGTTAATATAAGAGTTCAGCGAAATTCAATCACATTTGTTCAATTTACGTCGCTCATATTTCAGATAGCGTATTGGGCTAAGCGGCATCTCAAAGCGCATGAAATGGCGAGTAAAATGCACTATTAAACTTCTAGGGTAAGGCAAACAGAGACCCGATTAGATCATTTTATATTATGGTTAATTTAAGAATTCAGCAAAATTCTATAACATTTGTTCAATTTACGTCGCTCCTATTTCAGATAGCGTACTGGGCTCGGCGGCATTTTGAAGCGCGTGGAATGGCGAGTAAAATGCACTATTAACCTTCAATGATAGGGCAATCAGAGACCCGATTAGATCATTTTATATTTTGTTTAATGTAAGATTTCAGGGAAATCCCATCACATCTGTTCAATTTACGTCACTCCTATTTCAGATAGTGTTCTGGGCTAGGCGGCATCTTAAAGAGCGTGGAATGGCGAGTAAAATGCACTATTAAACTTCTATGACAGGGCAATCAGAGACCCGATTAGATCATTTTATATTTTGGTTCATATAAGAATTCACCGATATTCTATTACATTTGTTCAATTTACGTCGCGCCTATTTCAGATAGCTTATTGGGCTAAGCGGCATCTCAAAGCGCAAGAAATGGCGAGTAAAATGCACTATTAAACTTCTAGGGTAGGGCGAACAGAGACCGGATTAGATCATTTTACATTAAGGATAATATAAGAATTCAGCGAAACTCCATCACATTTGTTCAATTTACGTCGCTCCTATATCAGATAGCGTATTGGGCTAAGCGGCATCTCAAAGCGCATGGAATGACGAGTGAAATGCAATATTAAGCTTCTAGGGTAGGGCGAACAGAGACCCGATTGGATCATTTTACATTAAGGTTAATATAAGAATCCAGGGAAATTCTATCACATTTGTTCAATTTACGTCGCTCCTATTTCAGATAGCGTATAGGGCTAAGCGGCATCTCAAAGCGCATGAAATGGCGAGTAATATGCAATATTAAACTTCTAGGGCGGGGCAAACAGAGACCCCATTAGATCATTTTATATTATGGTTAATTTAAGAATTCAGCGAAATTCTATCACATTTGTTCAATTTACGTCGCTCCTATTTCAGATAGCGTATTGGGCTAAGCGGCATCAAGAAGCGCATGAAATGACGAGTGGAATGCACTATGAAACTTCTAGCGTAGGGCGAATAGAGACCCGATTAGATCATTTCACATTAAGGTTACTATAAGAATTCAGGGATATTCTATCACATTTGTTCAATTTACGTCGCTCCTATTTCAGATAGCGTATTGGGCTAAGCGGCATCTCAAAGCGCATGAAATGGCGAGTAAAATTAACTATTAAACTTCTAGGGTAGTGCAAACAGAGACCCGATTAGATCATTTTATATTATGGTTAATTTAAGAATTCAGCCAAATTCTATCACATTTGTTCAATTTGCGTCGCTCCTATTTCAGATAGCGTACTGGGCTAGGCGGAATCTTAAAGCGGGTGGACTGGCGAGTAAAATGCACTATTAAACTTCTGTGATAGAGCGATCAGAGACCCGATTAGATCATTTTGTATTTTGGTTAATATAAGATTTCAGGGAAATTCTGTCACATTTGTTCAATTTACGTCGCTCCTATTTCAGATAGCGTATTGGGCTAAGCGGCATCTCAAAGCGCATGAAATGACGAGAGAAATGCACTATTAAACTTCTTGGGTAGGGCGAACAGAGACCCGACTACATCATTTTATATTATGGTTAATTTAAGAATTCTGCAAAATCTATCACATTTGTTCAATTTACGTCGCTCCTATTTCAGATAGCGTACTGGGCTAGGCGGCATCTTAAAGCGCGTGGAATGGCGAGTAAAATGCACTATTAAACTTCTATGATAAGGCTATCAGAGACCCGATAAGATGATTTTATATTTTGGTTAATATAAGAATTCAGCGAAATTCTATCCCATTCGTTCAATTTACGTCACTCCTATTTCAGATAGCGTATTGGGCTAAGCGCCATCTCAAAGCGCATGAAATGGCGAGTAAAATTAACTATTAAACTTCTAGGGTAGGGCAAACAGAGACCCGATTAGATCATTTTTTATTATGGTTAATTTAAGAATTCAGCCAAATTCTATCACATTTGTTCAATTTGCGTCGCTCCTATTTCAGATAGCGTACTGGGCTAGGCGGAATCTTAAAGCGGGTGGACTGGCGAGTAAAATGCACTATTAAACTTCTATGATAGGGCGATCAGAGACCCGATTAGATCATTTTATATTTTGGTTAATATAAGATTTCAGGGAGATTCTGTCACATTTGTTCAATTTACGTCGCTCCTATTTCAGATAGCGTATTGGGCTAAGCGGCATCTCAAAGCGCATGAAATGACGAGAGAAATGCACTATTAAACTTCGTGGGTAGGGCGAACAGAGACCCGACTACATCATTTTATATTATGGTTAATTTAAGAATTCTGCAAAATCTATCACATTTGTTCAATTTACGTCGCTCCTATTTCAGATAGCGTACTGGGCTGGGCGGCATCTTAAAGCGCGTGAAATGGCGAGTAAAATGCACTATTAAACTTCTATGATAGGGCAATCAGAGACCCGATTAGATCATTTTATATTTTGGTTAATATAAGAAATCAGCGAAATTCTATCACATTTGTTCAATTTACGTCGCTCCTATTGCAGATATCGTATTGGGCTAAGCGGCATCTCAAAGCGCATGAAATGGCGAGTAAAATGCACTGCTAAACTTCTAGGGTAGGGCGATCAAAGATCCGGTTAGATCATGTTACATTAAGGTTATAATAAGAATTCAGGGAAATTCTATCGCATTTGTTCAATTTACGTCGCTCCTATTTCAGATAGCGTATTGGGCTAAGCGCCATCTCAAACCGCATGAAATGGCGAGCAATGTGCACTATTAAACTTCTAGGGTAGGGCAAACAGAGACCCGATTAGATAATTTTATATTATGGTTAATTTAAGAATTCTGCAAAATCTATCACATTTGTTCAATTTGCGTCGCTCCTATTTCAGATAGCGTACTGGGCTAGGCGGAATATTAAAGCGGGTGGACTGGCGAGTAAAATGCACTATTAAACTTCTATGATAGGGCGATCAGAGACCCGATTAGATCATTTTATATTTTGGTTAATATAAGATTTCAGGGAGATTCTGTCACATTTGTTCAATTTACGTCGCTCCTATTTCAGATAGCGTATTGGGCTAAGCGGCATCTCAAAGCGCATGAAATGACGAGAGAAATGCACTATTAAACTTCGTGGGTAGGGCGAACAGAGACCCGACTACATCATTTTATATTATGGTTAATTTAAGAATTCTGCAAAATCTATCACATTTGTTCAATTTACGTCGCTCCTATTTCAGATAGCGTACTGGGCTGGGCGGCATCTTAAAGCGCGTGAAATGGCGAGTAAAATGCACTATTAAACTTCTATGATAGGGCAATCAGAGACCCGATTAGATCATTTTATATTTTGGTTAATATAAGAATTCAGCGAAATTCTATCACATTTGTTCAATTTACGTCGCTCCTATTGCAGATATCGTATTGGGCTAAGCGGCATCTCAAAGCGCATGAAATGGCGAGTAAAATGCACTGCTAAACTTCTAGGGTAGGGCGAACAAAGATCCGATTAGATCATGTTACATTAAGGTTATAATAAGAATTCAGGGAAATTCTATCGCATTTGTTCAATCTACGTCGCTCCTATTTCAGATAGCGTATTGGGCTAAGCGCCATCTCAAACCGCATGAAATGGCGAGCAATGTGCACTATTAAACTTCTAGGGTAAGGCAAACAGAGACCCGATTAGATCATTTTATATTACGGTTAATATAAGAATTCAGCGTAATTCTATCATATTTGTTCAATTTACGTCGCTCCTATTTCAGATGCGTATTGGGCTAAGCGGCATCTCAAAGCGCATGAAATGGGGAGTAAAATGCACTATTAAACTTCTAGGGTAAGGCAAACAGAGACCCGATTAGATCATTTTATATTACGGTTAATAAAAGAATTCAGCGTAATTCTATCATATTTGTTCAATTTACGTCGCTCCTATTTCAGATGCGTATTGGGCTAAGCGGCATCTCAAAGCGCATGAAATGGGGAGTAAAATGCACTATTAAACTTCTAGGGTAAGGCAAACAGAGACCCGAATAGATCATTTTATATTACGGTTAATATAAGAATTCAGCGTAATTCTATCACATTTGTTCAACTTACGTCGCTCCTATTTCAGATAGCGTACAGGGCTAGGCGGCATCTTAAAGCGCGTGGAAGGGCGTGTAAAATGCACTACTAAACTTCTATGATAGGGCAATCAGAGTCCCGATTAGATCATTTTATATTTTGGTTAATATAAGAATTCAGCGAAATTCTATGACATTTGTTCAATTTACGTTGCTCCTATTTCAGATAGCGTATTTGGCTAAGCGGCATCTCAAAGCGCATGAAATGACGAGTGAAATGCACGATTAAACTTCTAGGGTTGGGCGAACAAAGACCCGATTAGATCATTTTACATTAAGATTATTCTAAGAATTCAGCGAAATTCTATCACATTTGTTCAATTTACGTCGCTCCTATTTCAGATAGCGTATTGGGCTAAGCGGCATCTCAAAGCGCATGAAATGACGAGTGAAAGGCACTATTAAACTTCTAGGGTAGGGCGAACAGAGAACCGATTAGATCATTTTACATTAAGGTTAATATAAGAATTCAGGGTAATTCTATCACATTTGTTCAATTTACGTCGCTCCTATTTCAGATAGCTTATTGGGCTAACAGGCATCTCAAAGCGCATGAAATGACGAGTGAAATGCACTATTAAACTTCTAGGATGAGGCAAACAGAGACCCGATTAGATCATTTTATATTACGGTTAATATAAGAATTCAGCGTAATTCTATCACATTTGTTCAACTTACGTCGCTCCTATTTCAGATAGCGTACTGGGCTAGGCGGCATCTTAAAGCGCGTGGAATGGCGAGTAAAATGCACTATTAAACTTCTATGATAGGGCTATCAGAGACCCGATTAGATCATTTTATATTTTGGTTAATTTAAGAATTCAGTGAAACTCTATCATATTTGTCCAATTTACGTCGCTCCTATTTCAGATAGCGTATTGTGCTAAGCGGCATCTCAATGCGCATGAAATGGCGAGTAAAATTAACTATTAAACTTCTAGGGTAGGGCAAACAGAGACCCGATTAGATCATTTTATATTATGGTTAATTTAAGAATTCAGCCAAATTCAATCACATTTGTTCAATTTACGTCGCTCCTATTTCAGATAGCGTACTGGGCTAGGCGGAATCTTAAAGCGGGTGGATTGGCGAGTAAAATGCACTATTAAACTTCTATGATAGGGCAATCAGAGACCCGATTAGATCATTTTATATTTTGGTTAATGTAAGAATTCAGCGAAATTCTATCACAATTGTTCTATTTACGTCGCTCCTATTTCAGATAGCGGATTGGGCTAAGCGGCATCCCAAAGCCCATGAAATGGCGAGTAAAATGCACTGTTAAACTTCTAGGGTAGGGCAAACAGAGACCCGATTAGATCATTTCATATTATGGTTTATTTAAGAATTCAGAAAAATTCTATCACATTTGTTCAATTTACGTCGCTCCTATTTCATATAGCTTATTGGGCTAAGCGGCATCTCAAAGCGCATGAAATGACGAGTGAAATGCACTAGTAATCTTCTAGGGTAGGGCGATCAGAGACCCGATTAGATCATTTTATATTACGGTTAATATAAGAATTCAGCGTAATTCTATCACATTTGTTCAATATACGTCGCTCCTATTTCAGATAGAGTATTGGGCTAAGCGGCATCTCAAAGCGCAAGAAATGGCGAGTAAAATGCACTATTAAACTTCTATGATAGGGCAATCAGAGTCCCGTTTAGATCATTTTATATTTTGTTTAATATAAGATTTCAGGGAATTCTATCACATTTGTTCAATTTACGTCGCTCCTATTTCAGATAGCGTATTGGGCTAAGCGGCATCTCAAAGCGCATGAAATGATGAGAGAAATGCAGTATTAAACTTCTTGGGTAGGGCGAACAGAGACCCGATTACATCATTTTATATTATGTTAATTTAAGAATTCAGCAAAATTCTATCACATTTGTTCAATTTACGTCGCTCCTATTTCAGATAGCGTATTGGGCTAAGCGCCATCTCAAAGCGCATGAAATGGCGAGCAATGTGCACTATTAAACTTCTAGGGTAGGGCAAACAGAGACCCGATTAGATAATTTTATATTACGGTTAATATAAGAATTCAGCGTAATTCTATCACATTTGTTCAACTTACGTCGCTCCTATTTCAGATAGCGTACTGGGCTAGGCGGCATCTCAAAGCGCATGAAATGACGAGAGAAATGCACTATTAAACTTCTTGAGTAGGGCAAACAGAGACCCGATTACATCATTTTATATTATGGTTAATTTAAGAATTCAGCGTAATTCTATCACATTTGTTCAACTTACGTCGCTCCTATTTCAGATAGCGTACTGGGCTAGGCGGCATCTTAAAGCGCGTGGAAGAGCGAGTAAAATGCACTACTAAACTTCTATGATAGGGCAATCAGAGTCCCGATTAGATCATTTTATATTTTGGTTAGTATAAGAATTCAGCGAAATTCTATCACATTTGTTCAATTTACGTCGCTCCTATTTCAGATAGCGTATTGGGCTAAGCGGCATCTCAAGGCGCATGAAATGACGAGTGAAATGCACTACTAAACTTCTAGGGTTGGGCGAACAGAGACCCGATTAGATCATTTTACATTAAGGTTAATATAAGAATTCAGCGAAATTCTATCACATTTGTTCAATTTACGTCGCTCCTATTTCAGATAGCGTATTGGGCTAAGCGGCATCTCAAAGCGCAAGAAATGGCGAGTAAAATGCACTATTAAACTTCTGTGGTAGGGTAAACAGAGACCCGATTAGATAATTTTATATTACGGTTAATATAAGAATTCAGCGTAATTCTATCATATTTGTTGAACTTACGTCGCTCCTATTTCAGATGCGTATTGGGCTAAGCGGCATCTCAAAGCGCATGAAATGGCGAGCAAAATGCACTATTAAACTTCTAGGGTAAGGCAAACAGAGACCCGATTAGATCATTTTATATTACGGTTAATATAAGAATGCAGCGTAATTCTATCACATTTGTTCAACTTACGTCGCTCCTATTTCAGATAGCGTACTGGGCTAGGCGGCATCTTAAAGCGCGTGGAAGGGCGAGTAAAATGCACTACTAGACTTCTATGATAGGGCAATCAGAGTCCCGATTAGATCATTTTATATTTTGGTTAATATAAGAATTCAGCGAAATTCTATCACATTTGTTCAATTTACGTTGCTCCTATTTCAGATAGCGTATTGGGCTAAGCGGCATCTCAAAGCGCTTGAAATGACGAGTGAAATGCACTATTAAACTTCTAGGGTTGGGCGAACAAAGACCCGATTAGATCATTTTACATTAAGATTATTATAAGAATTCAGCGAAATTCTATCACATTTGTTCAATATACGTCGCTCCTATTTCAGATAGCGTATTGGGCTAAGCGGCATCTCAAAGCGCATGAAATGACGAGTGAAAGGCACTATTAAACTTCTAGGGTAGGGCGAACAGAGAACCGATTAGATCATTTTACATTAAGGTTAATATAAGAATTGAGGGTAATTCTATCACGTTTGTTCAATGTACGACGCTCCTATTTCAGATAGCGTATTGGGCTAGGCGGCATCTCAAAGCGCATGAAATGGCGAGTAAAATGCACTGTTAAACTTCTAGGGTAGGGCATACAGAGACCCGATTAGATCATTTCATATTATGGTTTATTTAAGAATTCAGCAAAATTCTATCACATTTGTTCAATTTACGTCGCTCCTATTTCATATAGCTTATTGGGCTAAGAGGCATCTGAAAGCGCATGAAATGACGAGTGAAATGCACCATTAAACTTCTAGGATAAGGCAAACAGAGACCCGATTACATCATTTTATATTACGGTTAATATAAGAATTCAGCGTAATTCTATCACATTTGTTCAATTTACGTCGCTGATATTTCAGATAGCGTATTGGGCTAAGCGGCATCTCAAAGCGCATGAAATGGCGAGTAAAATGCGCTATTAAACTTCTAGGGAAGGGCAAACACAGACCCGATAAGATCATTTTATATTATGGTTAATTTAAGAATTCAGCGAAACTCTATCATATTTGTTCAATTTACGTCGCTCCAATTTCAGATAGCGTATTGGGCTAAGCGGCACCTCAATGCGCATGAAATGGCGAGTAAAATGCACTATTAAACTTCTAGGATAAGGCAAACAGAGACCCGATTAGATCATTTTATATTACGGTTAATATAAGAATTCAGCGTAATTCTATCACATTTGTTCAACTTACGACGCTCCTATTTCAGATAGCGTACTGGGCTAGGCGGCATCTTAAAGCGCGTGGAATGGCGAGTAAAATGCACTATTAAACTTCTATGATGGGGCTCTCAGAGACCCGATTAGATCATTTTATATTTGGGTTAATATAAGAATTCAGCGAAATTCTATCACATTTGTTCAATTTACGTTGCTCCGATTTCAGATAGCGTATTAGGCTAAGCTGCGTCTCAAAGCGCTTGAAATGACGAGTGAAATGCACTATTAAACTTCTAGGATTGGGCGAACAAAGACCCGATTATATCATTTTACATTAAGATTATTATAAGAATTCAGCGAAATTCTATCACATTTGTTCAATTTACGTCGCTCCTATTTCAGAGAGCGTACTGGGCTAGGCGGCATCTTAAAGCGCGTGGAAGGGCGAGTAAAATGCACTATTAAACTTCTAGGGTAGGGCAAACAGAGACCCGATTAGATCATTTTATATTATGGTTAATTTAAGAATTCAGCGTAATTCTATCACATTTGTTCAATTTACGTCGCTGATACTTCAGATAGCGTATTGGGCTAAGCGGCATCTCAATGCGCAAGAAATGGCGAGTAAAATGCACTATTAAACTTCTAGGGTAGGGCAAACAGAGACCCGATAAGATCATTTTATATTATGGTTAATTTAAGAATTTAGCGAAACTCTATCATATTTGTTCAATTTACGTCGCTCCTATTTCAGATAGCGTATTGGGCTAAGCGGCATCTCAATGCGCATGTAATGGCGAGTAAAATGCACTATTAAACTTCTAGGATAAGGCAAACAGAGACCCGATTAGATCATATTATATTACGGTTAATATAAGAATTCAGCGTAATTCTATCACATTTGTTCAACTTACGTCGCTCCTATTTCAGATAGCGTATTGGGCTAAGCGGCATCTCAAAGCGCATGAAATGGCGAGTGAAATGCACTATTAAACTTCTAGGGTAGGGCGAACAGAGACCCGATTAAATCATTTTATATTACGGTTAATATAAGAATTCAGCGTAATTCTATCACATTTGTTCAACATACGTCGCTCCTATTTCAGATAGTGTACTGGGCTAGGCGGCATCCTAAAGCACGTGGAAGGGCGAGTAAAATGCACTTCTAAACTTCTATGATAGGGCAATCAGAGTCCCGTTTAGATCATTTCATATTATGGTTTATTTAAGAATTCAGAAAAATTCTATCACATTTGTTCAATTTACGTCGCTCCTATTTCAGATAGCGTATTGGGCTAAGCGGCATCTCAATGCGCATGAAATGGCGAGTAAAATGCACTATTAAACTTCTAGGATAAGGCAAACAGAGACCCGATAAGATCATTTTATATTACGGTTAATATAAGAATTCAGCGTAATTATATCACATTTGTTCAACTTACGTCGCTCCTATTTCAGATAGCGTACTGGGCTAGGCGGCATCTGAAAGCGCGTGGAGTGGCGAGTAAAATGCACTATTAAACTTCTATGATAGGGCAATCAGAGACCCGATTAGATCATTTTACATTTTGGTTAATATAAGAATTCAGCGAAATTCTATCACAATTGTTCTATTTACGTCGCTCCTATTTCAGATAGCGTACTGGGCTAAGCGGCATCTCAAAGCGCATGAAATGGCGAGTGAAATGCACTATCAAACTTCTAGGGTAGGGCGAACAGAGACCCGATTAGATCATTTTACATTAAGGTTAATATAATTATTCAGGGAAATTCTATCACATTTGTTCAATTTACGTTGCTCCTATTTCAGATAGCGTATTGGGCTAAGCGGCATCTCAAAGCGCATGAAATGGCGAGTATAATGCACTGTTAAACTTCTAGGGTAGGGCAAACAGAGACCCGATTAGATCATTTCATATTATGGTTTATTTAAGAATTCAGAAAAATTCTATCACATTTGTTCAATTTACGTCGCTCCTATTTCAGATAGCTTATTGGGCTAAGAGGCATCTCAAAGCGCATGAAATGACGAGTGAAATGCACTACTAAACTTCTAGGATAAGGCAAATAGAGACCCGATTACATCATTTTATATTACGGTTAATATAAGAATTCAGCGTAATTCTATCACATTTGTTCAACATACGTCGCTCCTATTTCAGATAGTGTACTGGGCTAGGCGGCATCCTAAAGCACGTGAAAGAGCGAGTAAAATGCACTACTAAACTTCTATGATAGGGCAATCACAGTCCCGTTTGGATCATTTTATATTTTGTTTAATATAAGATTTCAGGGAAATTCTATCACATTTGTTCAATTTACGTCGCTCCTGTTTCAGATAGCGTATTGCGCTAAGCGGCATCTCAAAGCGCATGAAAGGGCGAGTAAAATGCACTATTAAACTTATAGGGTGGGGCAAAAAGAGTGCCGATTAGATCATATTATATTATGCTTAATTTACGAATTCAGCAAAATTCTATCACATTTGTTCAATTTACATGCTCCTATTTCAGATATCGTATTGGGCTAAGCGGCATCTCAAAGCGCAAGAAATGGCGAGTAAAATGCACTATTAAACTTCTAGGGTAGGGCGAACAGAGACCCGATTAGATCATTTTACATTAAGGTTAATATAAGAATTCAGCGTAATTCTATCACATTTGTTCAACTGACGACGCTCCTATTTCAGATAGCGTACTGGGCTAGGCGGCATCTTAAAGCGCGTGGAATGGCGAGTAAAATGCACTATTAAACTTCTATGATAGGGCTATCAGAGACCCGATTAGATCATTTTATATTTTGGTTAATATAAGAATTCAGCGAAATTCTATCACAATTGTTCTATTTACGTCGCTCCTATTTCAGATAGCGTATTGGGCTAAGCGGCATCTCAAAGCGCATGAAATGGCGAGTGAAATGCACTATTAAAATTCTAGGGTAGGGCGAACAGAGACCCGATTAGATCATTTTACATTAAGGTTAATATAAGTATTCAGGGAAATTCTATCACATTTGTTCAATTTACGTCGCTCCTATTTCAGATAGTGTATTCGGCTAAGCGGCATCTCAAAGCGCATGAAATGCCGAGTAAAATGCACTGTTAAGCTTCTAGGGTAGGGCAAACAGAGACCCGATTAGATCATTTCATATTATGGTTTATTTAAGAATTCAGAAAAATTCTATCACATTTGTTCAATTTACGTCGCTCCTATTTTAGATAGATTATAGGGCTAAGAGGCATCTCAAAGCGCATGAAATGACGAGTGAAATGCACTATTAAAGTTCTAGGGTAGGGCAAACAGAGACCCGATTACATCATTTATATTATGGTTAATTTAAGAATTCAGCGTAATTCTATCACATTTGTTCAATTTACGTCGCTCCTATTTCAGAGAGCGTACTGGGCTAGGCGGAATCTTAAAGCGCGTGGATTGGCGAGTAAAATGCACTATTAAACTTCTATGATAGGGCAATCAGAGACCCGATTAGATCATTTTATATTTTGGGTAATATAAGAATTCAGCGAAATTCTATCACAATTGTTCTATTTACGTCGCTCCTATTTCAGATAGCGTATTGGGCTAAGCGGCATCTCAAAGCGCATGAAATGGCGAGTGAAATGCACTAGAAATCTTCTAGGGTAGGGCGAACAGAGACCCGATTAGATCATTTTACATTAAGGTTAATATAAGAATTCAGCGTAATTCTATCACATTTGTTCAACGTACGTCGCTCCTACTTCAGATAGCGTACTGGGGTAGGCGGCATCTTAAAGCGCGTGGAAGGGCGAGTAAAATGCACTTCTAAACTTCTATGATAGGGCAATCAGAGTCCCGTTTAGATCATTTTATATTTTGTTTAATATAAGATTTCAGGGAAATTCTATCACATTTGTTCAATTTACGTCGCTCCTATTTCAGATAGCGTATTGGGCTAAGCGGCATCTCAAAGCGCATGAAATGACGAGAGAAATGCACTATTATACTTCTTGGGTAGGGCTAACAGAGACCCGATTACATCATTTTATATTATGGTTAATTTAAGAATTCAGCAAAATTCTATCACATTTGTTCAATTTACGTCGGTCCTATTTCAGATAGCGTACTGGGCTAGGCGGCATCTTAACGCGCGTGAAATGGCGAGTAAAATGCACTATTAAACTACTATGATAAGGCAATCAGAGCCCCGATTAGATCATTTTATATTTTGGTTAATATAAGAATTCAGCGAAATTCTATCACATTTGTTCTATTTACGTCGCTCCTATTTCAGATAGCATATTGGGCTAAGCGGCATCTCAAAGCGCATGAAATGGCGAGTGAAATGCACTATTAAACTTCTAGGGTCGGGCGAACAGAGACCCGATTAGATCATTTTACATTAAGGTTAATATAAGTATTCAGGGAATTTCTATCACATTTGTTCAACTTACGTCGCTCCTATTTCAGATAGCGTACTGGGCTAGGCGGCATCTTAAAGCGCGTGGAAGGGCAAGTAAAATGCACTACTAAACTTCTATGATAGGGCAATCAGAGAGCCGATTAGATCATTTTATATTTTGGTTAATATAAGAATTCAGCGAAATTCTATCACATTCGTTCAATTTACGTCGCTCCTATTTCAGATAGCGTATTGGGCTAAGCGACATCTCAAAACGCATGAAATGACGAGTGAAAGGCACTATTAAACTTCTAGGGTAGGGCGTACAGAGACCCTATTAGATCATTTTCCATTAAGGTTAATATAAGAATTCAGGGAAATTCTAACACATTTTTTCAGTTTACGTCGTTCCTATTTCAGCTAGCGCACTGGGCTAGGTGGCATCTTAAAACGCGAGGAATAGCGAGTAAAATGCACTGTTAAACTTCTATGATGGGGCAATCAGAGACCCGTTTAGATCATTTTATATTTTGGTTATTATAAGAATTCAGCGAAATTCTAT
Source organism: Macropis europaea (assembly GCA_916610135.2). NCBI lineage: Eukaryota > Metazoa > Arthropoda > Insecta > Hymenoptera > Melittidae > Macropis > Macropis europaea. The sequence continues at coordinate 109,648 of CAKAJE020000359.1, forward strand.
CACATTTGTTCAACTTACGTCGGTCCTATTTCAGATAGCTTATTGGGCTAAGCGGCATCTCAAAGCGCATGAAATGACGAGTGAAATGCACTATTAAACTTCTAGGGTAGGGCGAACAAAGACCCGATTAGATCATTTAACATTAAGGTGTATATAAGAATTCAGGGAAATTCTATCACATTTGTTCAATTTACGTCGCTCCTATTTCAGATAGCGTATTGGGCTAAGCGCCATCTCAAAGCGCATGAAATGGCGAGTAAAATGCACTATTAAACTTCTAGGATAAGGCAAACAGAGACCCGATTAGATCATTTTATATTACGGTTAATATAAGAATTCAGCGTAATTCTATCACATTTGTTCAACTTACGTCGCTCCTATTTCAGATAGCGTACTGGGCTAGGCGGCATCTTAGATCGCGTGGAATGGCGAGTAAAATGCACTATTAAACTTCTATGATAGGGCTATCAGAGACCCGATTAGATCATTTTATATTTTGGTTAATATAAGAATCCAGCGAAATTCTATCACATTCGTTCAATTTACGTCGCTCCTATTTCAGATAGCGTATTGGGCTAAGCGCCATCTCAAAGCGCATGAAATGGCGAGTAAAATGCACTATTAAACTTCTAGGGTAGGGCAAACAGAGACCCGATTAGATCATTTTATATTATGGTTAATTTAAGAATTCAGCCAAATTCTATCACATTTGTTCAGTTTACGTCGCTCCTATTTCAGATAGCGTACTGGGCTAGGCGGAATCTTAAAGCGCGTGGATTGGCGAGTAAAATGCACTATTAATCTTCTATGATAGGGCAATCAGAGACCCGATTAGATCATTTTATATTTTGGTTCATATAAGAATTCAGCGAAATTCTATCACAATTGTTCTATTTACGTCGCTCCTATTTCAGATAGCGTATTGGGCTAAGCGGCATCTCAAAGCGCATGAAATGGCGAGTGAAATGCACTATTAAACTTCTAGGGTAGGGCGAACAGAGACCCGATTAGATCATTTTACATTAAGGTTAATATAAGTCTTCAGGGAAATTCTACAACATTTGTTCAATTTACGTCGCTGCTATTTCAGATAGCGTATTGGGCTAAGCCGCATCTCAAAGCGCATGAAATGACGAGTGAAATGCACTAGTAATCTTCTAGGGTAGGGCGAACAGAGACCCGATTAGACCATTTTATATTACGGTTAATATAAGAATTCAGCGTAATTCTATCACATTTGTTCAACTTACGTCGCTCCTATTTCAGATAGCGTACTGGGCTAGGCGGCATCTCAAAGCGCATGAAATGACGAGAGAAACGCACTATTAAACTTCTTGAGTAGGGCAAACAGAGACCCGATTACATCATTTTATATTATGGTTAATTTAAGAATTCAGCGTAATTCTATCACATTTGTTCAACTTACGTCGCTCCTATTTCAGATAGCGTACTGGGCTAGGCGGCATCTTAAAGCGCGTGGAAGAGCGAGTAAAATGCACTACTAAACTTCTATGATAGGGCAATCAGAGTCCCGATTAGATCATTTTATATTTTGGTTAGTATAAGAATTCAGCGAAATTCTATCACATTTGTTCAATTTACGTCGCTCCTATTTCAGATAGCGTATTGGGCTAAGCGGCATCTCAAGGCGCATGAAATGACGAGTGAAATGCACTACTAAACTTCTAGGGTTGGGCGAACAGAGACCCGATTATATCATTTTACATTAAGGTTAATATAAGAATTCAGCGAAATTCTATCACATTTGTTCAATTTACGTCGCTCCTATTTCAGATAGCGTATTGGGCGAAGCGGCATCTCAAAGCGCAAGAAATGGCGAGTAAAATGCACTATTAAACTTCTGTGGTAGGGTAAACAGAGACCCGATTAGATAATTTTATATTACGGTTAATATAAGAATTCAGCGTAATTCTATCATATTTGTTGAACTTACGTCGCTCCTATTTCAGATGCGTATTGGGCTAAGCGGCATCTCAAAGCGCATGAAATGGCGAGCAAAATGCACTATTAAACTTCTAGGGTAAGGCAAACAGAGACCCGATTAGATCATTTTATATTACGGTTAATATAAGAATGCAGCGTAATTCTATCACATTTGTTCAACTTACGTCGCTCCTATTTCAGATAGTGTACTGGGCTAGGCGGCATCTTAAAGCGCGTGGAAGGGCGAGTAAAATGCACTACTAGACTTCTATGATAGGGCAATCAGAGTCCCGATTAGATCATTTTATATTTTGGTTAATATAAGAATTCAGCGAAATTCTATCACATTTGTTCAATTTACGTTGCTCCTATTTCAGATAGCGTATTGGGCTAAGCGGCATCTCAAAGCGCTTGAAATGACGAGTGAAATGCACTATTAAACTTCTAGGGTTGGGCGAACAAAGACCCGATTAGATCATTTTACATTAAGATTATTATAAGAATTCAGCGAAATTCTATCACATTTGTTCAATATACGTCGCTCCTATTTCAGATAGCGTATTGGGCTAAGCGGCATCTCAAAGCGCATGAAATGACGAGTGAAAGGCACTATTAAACTTCTAGGGTAGGGCGAACAGAGAACCGATTAGATCATTTTACATTAAGGTTAATATAAGAATTCAGGGTAATTCTATCACGTTTGTTCAATGTACGACGCTCCTATTTCAGATAGCGTATTGGGCTAGGCGGCATCTCAAAGCGCATGAAATGGCGAGTAAAATGCACTGTTAAACTTCTAGGGTAGGGCAAACAGAGACCCGATTAGATCATTTCATATTATGGTTTATTTAAGAATTCAGCAAAATTCTATCACATTTGTTCAATTTACGTCGCTCCTATTTCATATAGCTTATTGGGCTAAGAGGCATCTGAAAGCGCATGAAATGACGAGTGAAATGCACCATTAAACTTCTAGGATAAGGCAAACAGAGACCCGATTACATCATTTTATATTACGGTTAATATAAGAATTCAGCGTAATTCTATCACATTTGTTCAATTTACGTCGCTGATATTTCAGATAGCGTATTGGGCTAAGCGGCATCTCAAAGCGCGAGAAATGGCGAGTAAAATGCGCTATTAAACTTCTAGGGAAGGGCAAACCCAGACCCGATAAGATCATTTTATATTATGGTTAATTTAAGAATTCAGCGAAACTCTATCATATTTGTTCAATTTACGTCGCTCCAATTTCAGATAGCGTATTGGGCTAAGCGGCACCTCAATGCGCATGAAATGGCGAGTAAAATGCACTATTAAACTTCTAGGATAAGGCAAACAGAGACCCGATTAGATCATTTTATATTACGGTTAATATAAGAATTCAGCGTAATTCTATCACATTTGTTCAACTTACGACGCTCCTATTTCAGATAGCGTACTGGGCTAGGCGGCATCTCAAAGCGCGTGGAATGGCGAGTAAAATGCACTATTAAACTTCTATGATGGGGCTCTCAGAGACCCGATTAGATCATTTTATATTTGGGTTAATATAAGAATTCAGCGAAATTCTATCACATTTGTTCAATTTACGTTGCTCCGATTTCAGATAGCGTATTAGGCTAAGCTGCATCTCAAAGCGCTTGAAATGACGAGTGAAATGCACTATTAAACTTCTAGGATTGGGCGAACAAAGACCCGATTATATCATTTTACATTAAGATTATTATAAGAATTCAGCGAAATTCTATCACATTTGTTCAATTTACGTCGCTCCTATTTCAGAGAGCGTACTGGGCTAGGCGGCATCTTAAAGCGCGTGGAAGGGCGAGTAAAATGCACTATTAAACTTCTAGGGTAGGGCAAACAGAGACCCGATTAGATCATTTTATATTATGGTTAATTTAAGAATTCAGCGTAATTCTATCACATTTGTTCAATTTACGTCGCTGATACTTCAGATAGCGTATTGGGCTAAGCGGCATCTCAAAGCGCAAGAAATGTCGAGTAAAATGCACTATTAAACTTCTAGGGTAGGGCAAACAGAGACCCGATAAGATCATTTTATATTATGGTTAATTTAAGAATTCAGCGAAACTCTATCATATTTGTTCAATTTACGTCGCTCCTATTTCAGATAGCGTACTGGGCTAGGTGGAATCTTAAAGCGGGTGGATTGGCGAGTAAAATGCACTATTAAACTTCTATGATAGGGCAATCAGAGACCCGATTAGATCATTTTATATTTTGGTTAATATAAGAATTCAGCGAAATTCTATCACATTCGTTCAATTTACGTCGCTCCTATTTCAGATAGCGTATTGGGCTAAGCGGCATCTCAAAGCGCATGAAATGGCGAGTAAAATGTACTATTAAACTTCTAGGGTAGGGCAAACAGAGACCCGATTGGATCATTTTATATTATGGTTAATTTAAGAATTCAGCCAAATTCTATCACATTTGTTCAATTTACGTCGCTCCTATTTCAGATAGCGTACTGGGCTAGGCGGAATCTTCAAGCGCGTGGATTGGCGAGTAAAATGCACTATTAAACTTCTATGATAGGGCAATCAGAGACCCGATTAGATCATTTTATATTTTGGTTAATATAAGAATTCAGCGAAATTCTATCACAATTGTTCTATTTACGTCGCTCCTATTTCAGATAGCGTATTGGGCTAAGCGCCATCTCAAAGCGCATGAAATGACGAGTGAAATGCACTATTAAACTTCTAGGGTAGGGCGAACAGAGAACCGATTATACCATTTTACATTAAGGTTAATATAAGAATTCAGCGTAATTCTATCACGTTTGTTCAATTTACGTCGCTCCTATTTCAGATAGCGTATTGGGCTAAGCGGCATCTCAAAGCGCATGAAATGACGAGCGAAAGGCACTATTAAACTTCTAGGGTAGGGCGAACAGAGAACCGATTATACCATTTTACATTAAGGTTAATATAAGAATCCAGCGGAATTCTATCACGTTTGTTCAATTTACGTCGCTCCTATTTCAGATAGCGTACTGGGCTAAGCGGCATCTTAAAGCGCGTGGAAGGGCGAGTAAAATGCACTACTAAACTTCTATGATAGGGCAATTAGAGTCCCGATTAGATCATTTTATATTTTGGTTAATATAAGAATTCAGCGAAATTATATCACATTTGTTCAATTTACGTCGCTCCTATTTCAGATAGCGTATTGGGCTAAGCGGCATCTCAAAGCGCATGAAATGACGAGTGAAATGCACTATTAAACTTCTAGGGTTGGGCGAACAAAGACCCGATTAGATCATTTTACATTAAGGTTAATATAAGAATTCAGCGAAATTCTATCACATTTGTTCAATTTACGTCGCTCCTATTTCAGATAGCGTATTGGGGTAAGCGGCATCTCAAAGCGCATGAAATGACGAGTGAAATGCACTATTAAACTTCTAGGGTTGGGCGAACAAAGACCCGATTAGATCATTTTATATTTCTGTTAATATAAGACTTCAGCGTAATTCTATCACATTTGTTCAGTTTACGTCGCTGATATTTCAGATAGCGTATTGGGCTAAGCGGCATCTCAATGCGCAAGAAATGGCGAGTAAAATGCACTATTAAACTTCTAGGGTAGGGCAAACAGAGACCCGATAAGATCATTTTATATTATGGTTAATTTAAGAATTTAGCGAAACTCTATCATATTTGTTCAATTTACGTCGCTCCTATTTCAGATAGCGTATTGGGCTAAGCGGCATCTCAATGCGCATGTAATGGCGAGTAAAATGCACTATTAAACTTCTAGGATAAGGCAAACAGAGACCCGATTAGATCATATTATATTACGGTTAATATAAGAATTCAGCGTAATTCTATCACATTTGTTCAACTTACGTCGCTCCTATTTCAGATAGCGTATTGGGCTAAGCGGCATCTCAAAGCGCATGAAATGGCGAGTGAAATGCACTATTAAACTTCTAGGGTAGGGCGAACAGAGACCCGATTAGATCATTTTATATTACGGTTAATATAAGAATTCAGCGTAATTCTATCACATTTGTTCAACATACGTCGCTCCTATTTCAGATAGTGTAGTGGGCTAGGCGGCATCCTAAAGCACGTGGAAGGGCGAGTAAAATGCACTATTAAACTTCTATGATAGGGCAATCAGAGACCCGATTAGATCATTTTACATTTTGGTTAATATAAGAATTCAGCGAAATTCTATCACAATTGTTCTATTTACGTCGCTCCTATTTCAGATAGCGTACTGGGCTAAGCGGCATCTCAAAGCGCATGAAATGGCGAGTGAAATGCACTATCAAACTTCTAGGGTAGGGCGAACAGAGACCCGATTAGATCATTTTACATTAAGGTTAATATAATTATTCAGGGAAATTCTATCACATTTGTTCAATTTACGTTGCTCCTATTTCAGATAGCGTATTGGGCTAAGCGGCATCTCAAAGCGCATGAAATGGCGAGTATAATGCACTGTTAAACTTCTAGGGTAGGGCAAACAGAGACCCGATTAGATCATTTCATATTATGGTTTATTTAAGAATTCAGAAAAATTCTATCACATTTGTTCAATTTACGTCGCTCCTATTTCAGATAGCTTATTGGGCTAAGAGGCATCTCAAAGCGCATGAAATGACGAGTGAAATGCACTACTAAACTTCTAGGATAAGGCAAATAGAGACCCGATTACATCATTTTATATTACGGTTAATATAAGAATTCAGCGTAATTCTATCACATTTGTTCAATTTACGTCGCTCCTATTTCAGATAGCTTATTGGGCTAAGCGGCATCTCAAAGCGCATGAAATGACGAGTGAAATGCACTAGTAATCTTCTAGGGTAGGGCGAACAGAGACCCGATTAGATCATTTTATATTACGGTTAATATAAGAATTCAGCGTAATTCTATCACATTTGTTCAACATACGTCGCTCCTATTTCAGATAGTGTACTGGGCTAGGCGGCATCCTAAAGCACGTGAAAGAGCGAGTAAAATGCACTACTAAACTTCTATGATATGGCAATCACAGTCCCGTTTGGATCATTTTATATTTTGTTTAATATAAGATTTCAGGGAAATTCTATCACATTTGTTCAATTTACGTCGCTCCTGTTTCAGATAGCGTATTGCGCTAAGCGGCATCTCAAAGCGCATGAAATGGCGAGTAAAATGCACTATTAAACTTATAGGGTGGTACAAAAAGAGTCCCGATTAGATCATATTATATTATGCTTAATTTACGAACTCAGCAAAATTCTATCACATTTGTTCAATTTACATGCTCCTATTTCAGATATCGTATTGGGCTAAGCGGCATCTCAAAGCGCAAGAAATGGCGAGTAAAATGCACTATTAAACTTCTAGGGTAGGGCGAACAGAGACCCGATTAGATCATTTTACATTAAGGTTAATATAAGAATTCAGCGTAATTCTATCACATTTGTTCAACTGACGACGCTCCTATTTCAGATAGCGTACTGGGCTAGGCGGCATCTTAAAGCGCGTGGAATGGCGAGTAAAATGCACTATTAAACTTCTATGATAGGGCTATCAGAGACCCGATTAGATCATTTTATATTTTGGTTAATATAAGAATTCAGCGAAATTCTATCACAATTGTTCTATTTACGTCGCTCCTATTTCAGATAGCGTATTGGGCTAAGCGGCATCTCAAAGCGCATGAAATGACGAGTGAAATGCACTATTAAACTTCTAGGGTAGGGCAAACAGAGACCCGATTACATCATTTATATTATGGTTAATTTAAGAATTCAGCGTAATTCTATCACATTTGTTCAATTTACGTCGCTCCTATTTCAGAGAGCGTACTGGGCTAGGCGGAATCTTAAAGCGCGTGGATTGGCGAGTAAAATGCACTATTAAACTTCTATGATAGGGCAATCAGAGACCCGATTAGATCATTTTATATTTTGGGTAATATAAGAATTCAGCGAAATTCTATCACAATTGTTCAATTTACGTCGCTCCTATTTCAGATAGCGTATTGGGCTAAGCGCCATCTCAAAGCGCATGAAATGGCGAGTAAAATGCACTATTAAACTTCTAGGGTAGGGCAAACAGAGACCCGATTAGATCATTTTATATTATGGTTAATTTAAGAATTCAGCCAAATTCTATCACATTTGTTCAATTCACGTCGCTCCTATTTCAGATAGCGTACTGGGCTAGGCGGAATCTTAAAGCGCGTGGATTGGCGAGTAAAATGCACTATTAATCTTCTATGATAGGGCAATCAGAGACCCGATTAGATCATTTTATATTTTGGTTCATATAAGAATTCAGCGAAATTCTATCACAATTGTTCTATTTACGTCGCTCCTATTTCAGATAGCGTATTGGGCTAAGCGGCATCTCAAAGCGCATGAAATGGCGAGTGAAATGCACTATTAAACTTCTAGGGTAGGGCGAACAGAGACCCGATTTGATCATTTTACATTAAGGTTAATATAAGTCTTCAGGGAAATTCTACAACATTTGTTCAATTTACGTCGCTGCTATTTCAGATAGCGTATTGGGCTAAGCCGCATCTCAAAGCGCATGAAATGACGAGTGAAATGCACTAGTAATCTTCTAGGGTAGGGCGAACAGAGACCCGATTAGATCATTTTATATTACGGTTAATATAAGAATGCAGCGTAATTCTATCACATTTGTTCAACTTACGTCGCTCCTATTTCAGATAGCGTACTGGGCTAGGCGGCATCTCAAAGCGCATGAAATGACGAGAGAAATGCACTATTAAACTTCTTGAGTAGGGCAAACAGAGACCCGATTACATCATTTTATATTATGGTTAATTTAAGAATTCAGCGTAATTCTATCACATTTGTTCAACTTACGTCGCTCCTATTTCAGATAGCGTACTGGGCTAGGCGGCATCTTAAAGCGCGTGGAAGAGCGAGTAAAATGCACTACAAAACTTCTATGATAGGGCAATCAGAGTCCCGATTAGATCATTTTATATTTTGGTTAGTATAAGAATTCAGCGAAATTCTATCACATTTGTTCAATTTACGTCGCTCCTATTTCAGATAGCGTATTGGGCTAAGCGGCATCTCAAGGCGCATGAAATGACGAGTGAAATGCACTACTAAACTTCTAGGGTTGGGCGAACAGAGACCCGATTAGATCATTTTACATTAAGGTTAATATAAGAATTCAGCGAAATTCTATCACATTTGTTCAACTTACGTCGCTCCTATTTCAGATAGCGTACTGGGCTAGGCGGCATCTTAAAGCGCGTGGAAGAGCGAGTAAAATGCACTACTAAACTTCTATGATAGGGCAATCAGAGTCCCGATTAGATCATTTTATATTTTGGTTAGTATAAGAATTCAGCGAAATTCTATCACATTTGTTCAATTTACGTCGCTCCTATTTCAGATAGCGTATTGGGCTAAGCGGCATCTCAAAGCGCAAGAAATGGCGAGTAAAATGCACTATTAAACTTCTGTGGTAGGGTAAACAGAGACCCGATTAGATAATTTTATATTACGGTTAATATAAGAATTCAGCGTAATTCTATCATATTTGTTGAACTTACGTCGCTCCTATTTCAGATGCGTATTGGGCTAAGCGGCATCTCAAAGCGCATGAAATGACGAGTGAAAGGCACTATTAAACTTCTAGGGTAGGGCGAACAGAGAACCGATTAGATCATTTTACATTAAGGTTAATATAAGAATTCAGGGTAATTCTATCACGTTTGTTCAATGTACGACGCTCCTATTTCAGATAGCGTATTGGGCTAGGCGGCATCTCAAAGCGCATGAAATGGCGAGTAAAATGCACTGTTAAACTTCTAGGGTAGGGCATACAGAGACCCGATTAGATCATTTCATATTATGGTTTATTTAAGAATTCAGCAAAATTCTATCACATTTGTTCAATTTACGTCGCTCCTATTTCATATAGCTTATTGGGCTAAGAGGCATCTGAAAGCGCATGAAATGACGAGTGAAATGCACCATTAAACTTCTAGGATAAGGCAAACAGAGACCCGATTACATCATTTTATATTACGGTTAATATAAGAATTCAGCGTAATTCTATCACATTTGTTCAATTTACGTCGCTGATATTTCAGATAGCGTATTGGGCTAAGCGGCATCTCAAAGCGCGAGAAATGGCGAGTAAAATGCGCTATTAAACTTCTAGGGAAGGGCAAACCCAGACCCGATAAGATCATTTTATATTATGGTTAATTTAAGAATTCAGCGAAACTCTATCATATTTGTTCAATTTACGTCGCTCCAATTTCAGATAGCGTATTGGGCTAAGCGGCACCTCAATGCGCATGAAATGGCGAGTAAAATGCACTATTAAACTTCTAGGATAAGGCAAACAGAGACCCGATTAGATCATTTTATATTACGGTTAATATAAGAATTCAGCGTAATTCTATCACATTTGTTCAACTTACGACGCTCCTATTTCAGATAGCGTACTGGGCTAGGCGGCATCTTAAAGCGCGTGGAATGGCGAGTAAAATGCACTATTAAACTTCTATGATGGGGCTCCCAGAGACCCGGTTAGATCATTTTATATTTGGGTTAATATAAGAATTCAGCGAAATTCTATCACATTTGTTCAATTTACGTTGCTCCGATTTCAGATAGCGTATTAGGCTAAGCTGCATCTCAAAGCGCTTGAAATGACGAGTGAAATGCACTATTAAACTTCTAGGATTGGGCGAACAAAGACCCGATTATATCATTTTACATTAAGATTATTATAAGAATTCAGCGAAATTCTATCACATTTGTTCAATTTACGTCGCTCCAATTTCAGATAGCGTATTGGGCTAAGCGGCATCTTAAAGCGCGTGGAAGGGCGAGTAAAATGCACTATTAAACTTCTAGGGTAGGGCAAACAGAGACCCGATTAGATCATTTTATATTATGGTTAATTTAAGAATTCAGCGTAATTCTATCACATTTGTTCAATTTACGTCGCTGATACTTCAGATAGCGTATTGGGCTAAGCGGCATCTCAAAGCGCAAGAAATGGCGAGTAAAATGCACTATTAAACTTCTAGGGTAGGGCAAACAGAGACCCGATAAGATCATTTCATATTATGGTTAATTTAAGAATTCAGCGAAACTCTATCATATTTGTTCAATTTACGTCGCTCCTATTTCAGATAGCGTACTGGGCTAGGTGGAATCTTAAAGCGGGTGGATTGGCGAGTAAAATGCACTATTAAACTTCTATGATAGGGCAATCAGAGACCCGATTAGATCATTTTATATTTTGGTTAATATAAGAATTCAGCGAAATTCTATCACATTCGTTCAATTTACGTCGCTCCTATTTCAGATAGCGTATTGGGCTAAGCGGCATCTCAAAGCGCATGAAATGGCGAGTAAAATGTACTATTAAACTTCTAGGGTAGGGCAAACAGAGACCCGATTGGATCATTTTATATTATGGTTAATTTAAGAATTCAGCCAAATTCTATCACACTTGTTCAATTTACGTCGCTCCTATTTCAGATAGCGTACTGGGCTAGGCGGAATCTTCAAGCGCGTGGATTGGCGAGTAAAATGCACTATTAAACTTCTATGATAGGGCAATCAGAGACCCGATTAGATCATTTTATATTTTGGTTAATATAAGAATTCAGCGAAATTCTATCACAATTGTTCTATTTACGTCGCTCCTATTTCAGATAGCGTATTGGGCTAAGCGCCATCTCAAAGCGCATGAAATGACGAGTGAAATGCACTATTAAACTTCTAGGGTAGGGCGAACAGAGAACCGATTATACCATTTTACATTAAGGTTAATATAAGAATTCAGCGTAATTCTATCACGTTTGTTCAATTTACGTCGCTCCTATTTCAGATAGCGTATTGGGCTAAGCGGCATCTCAAAGCGCATGAAATGACGAGCGAAAGGCACTATTAAACTTCTAGGGTAGGGCGAACAGAGAACCGATTATACCATTTTACATTAAGGTTAATATAAGAATCCAGCGGAATTCTATCACGTTTGTTCAATTTACGTCGCTCCTATTTCAGATAGCGTACTGGGCTAGGCGGCATCTTAAAGCGCGTGGAAGGGCGAGTAAAATGCACTACTAAACTTCTATGATAGGGCAATTAGAGTCCCGATTAGATCATTTTATATTTTGGTTAATATAAGAATTCAGCGAAATTATATCACATTTGTTCAATTTACGTCGCTCCTATTTCAGATAGCGTATTGGGCTGAGCGGCATCTCAAAGCGCATGAAATGACGAGTGAAATGCACCATTAAACTTCTAGGGTTGGGCGAACAAAGACCCGATTAGATCATTTTACATTAAGGTTAATATAAGAATTCAGCGAAATTCTATCACATTTGTTCAATTTACGTCGCTCCTATTTCAGATAGCGTATTGGGGTAAGCGGCATCTCAAAGCGCATGAAATGACGAGTGAAATGCACTATTAAACTTCTAGGGTTGGGCGAACAAAGACCCGATTAGATCATTTTATATTTCTGTTAACATAAGACTTCAGCGTAATTCTATCACATTTGTTCAGTTTACGTCGCTGATATTTCAGATAGCGTATTGGGCTAAGCGGCATCTCAATGCGCAAGAAATGGCGAGTAAAATGCACTATTAAACTTCTAGGGTAGGGCAAACAGAGACCCGATAAGATCATTTTATATTATGGTTAATTTAAGAATTTAGCGAAACTCTATCATATTTGTTCAATTTTCGTCGCTCCTATTTCAGATAGCGTATTGGGCTAAGCGGCATCTCAATGCGCATGTAATGGCGAGTAAAATGCACTATTAAACTTCTAGGATAAGGCAAACAGAGACCCGATTAGATCATATTATATTACGGTTAATATAAGAATTCAGCGTAATTCTATCACATTTGTTCAACTTACGTCGCTCCTATTTCAGATAGCGTATTGGGCTAAGCGGCATCTCAAAGCGCATGAAATGGCGAGTGAAATGCACTATTAAACTTCTAGGGTAGGGCGAACAGAGACCCGATTAGATCATTTTATATTACGGTTAATATAAGAATTCAGCGTAATTCTATCACATTTGTTCAACATACGTCGCTCCTATTTCAGATAGTGTACTGGGCTAGGCGGCATCCTAAAGCACGTGGAAGGGCGAGTAAAATGCACTTCTAAACTTCTATGATAGGGCAATCAGAGTCCCGTTTAGATCATTTCATATTATGGTTTATTTAAGAATTCAGAAAAATTCTATCACATTTGTTCAATTTACGTCGCTCCTATTTCAGATAGCGTATTGGGCTAAGCGGCATCTCAATGCGCATGAAATGGCGAGTAAAATGCACTATTAAACTTCTAGGATAAGGCAAACAGAGACCCGATAAGATCATTTTATATTACGGTTAATATAAGAATTCAGAGTAATTATATCACATTTGTTCAACTTACGTCGCTCCTATTTCAGATAGCGTACTGGGCTAGGCGGCATCTTAAAGCGCGTGGAGTGGCGAGTAAAATGCACTATTAAACTTCTATGATAGGGCAATCAGAGACCCGATTAGATCATTTTACATTTTGGTTAATATAAGAATTCAGCGAAATTCTATCACAATTGTTCTATTTACGTCGCTCCTATTTCAGATAGCTTATTGGGCTAAGCGGCATCTCAAAGCGCATGAAATGACGAGTGAAATGCACTAGTAATCTTCTAGGGTAGGGCGAACAGAGACCCGATTAGATCATTTTATATTACGGTTAATATAAGAATTCAGCGTAATTCTATCACATTTGTTCAACATACGTCGCTCCTATTTCAGATAGTGTACTGGGCTAGGCGGCATCCTAAAGCACGTGAAAGAGCGAGTAAAATGCACTACTAAACTTCTATGATAGGGCAATCACAGTCCCGTTTGGATCATTTTATATTTTGTTTAATATAAGATTTCAGGGAAATTCTATCACATTTGTTCAATTTACGTCGCTCCTGTTTCAGATAGCGTATTGCGCTAAGCGGCATCTCAAAGCGCATGAAATGGCGAGTAAAATGCACTATTAAACTTATAGGGTGGGGCAAAAAGAGTCCCGATTAGATCATATTATATTATGCTTAATTTACGAATTCAGCAAAATTCTATCACATTTGTTCAATTTACATGCTCCTATTTCAGATATCGTATTGGGCTAAGCGGCATCTCAAAGCGCAAGAAATGGCGAGTAAAATGCACTATTAAACTTCTAGGGTAGGGCGAACAGAGACCCGATTAGATCATTTTACATTAAGGTTAATATAAGAATTCAGCGTAATTCTATCACATTTGTTCAACTCACGACGCTCCTATTTCAGATAGCGTACTGGGCTAGGCGGCATCTCTTAAAGCGCGTGGAATGGCGAGTAAAATGCACTATTAAACTTCTATGATAGGGCTATCAGAGACCCGATTAGATCATTTTATATTACGGTTAATATAAGAATTCAGCGTAATTCTATCACATTTGTTCAACTTACGTCGCTCCTATTTCAGATAGCGTATTGGGCTAAGCGGCATCTCAAAGCGCATGAAATGGCGAGTGAAATGCACTATTAAACTTCTAGGGTAGGGCGAACAGAGACCCGATTAGATCATTTACATTAAGGTTATATAAGTTATCAGGGAAATTCTATCACATTTGTTCAATTTACGTCGCTCCTATTTCAGATAGTGCATTCGGCTAAGCGGCATCTCAAAGCGCATGAAATGCCGAGTAAAATGCACTGTTAAGCTTCTAGGGTAGGGCAAACAGAGACCCGATTAGATCATTTCATATTATGGTTATTTAAGAATTCAGAAAAATTCTATCACATTTGTTCAATTTACGTCGCTCCTATTTTAGATAGATTATAGGGCTAAGAGGCATCTCAAAGCGCATGAAATGACGAGTGAAATGCACTATTAAACTTCTAGGGTAGGGCAAACAGAGACCCGATTACATCATTTATATTATGGTTAATTTAAGAATTCAGCGTAATTCTATCACATTTGTTCAATTTACGTCGCTCCTATTTCAGAGAGCGTACTGGGCTAGGCGGAATCTTAAGCGCGTGGATTGGCGAGTAAACTGCACTATTAAACTTCTATGATAGGGCAATCAGAGACCCGATTAGATCATTTTATATTTTGGTAATATAAGAATTCAGCGAAATTCTATCACAATTGTTCTATTTACGTCGCTCCTATTTCAGATAGCGTATTGGGCTAAGCGGCATCTCAAAGCGCATGAAATGGCGAGTGAAATGCACTAGAAATCTTCTAGGGTAGGGCGAACAGAGACCCGATTAGATCATTTTACATTAGGTTAATATAAGAATTCAGCGTAATTCTATCACATTTGTTCAACATACGTCGCTCCTATTTCAGATAGCGTACTGGGGTAGGCGGCATCTTAAAGCGCGTGGAAGGGCGAGTAAAATGCACTTCTAAACTTCTATGATAGGGCAATCAGAGTCCCGTTTAGATCATTTTATATTTTGTTTAATATAAGATTTCAGGGAAATTCTATCACATTTGTCCAATTTACGTCGCTCCTATTTCAGATAGCGTATTGGGGTAAGCGGCATCTCAAAGCGCATGAAATGACGAGTGAAATGCACTATAAACTTCTAGGGTTGGGCGAACAAAGACCCGATTAGATCATTTTTATATTTCTGTAATATAAGACTTCAGCGTAATTCTATCACATTTGTTCAGTTTACGTCGCTGATATTTCAGATAGCGTATTGGGCTAAGCGGCATCTCAATGCGCAAGAAATGGCGAGTAAAATGCACTATTAAACTTCTAGGGTAGGGCAAACAGAGACCCGATAAGATCATTTTATATTATGGTTAATTTAAGAATTTAGCGAAACTCTATCATATTTGTTCAATTTTCGTCGCTCCTATTTCAGATAGCGTATTGGGCTAAGCGGCATCTCAATGCGCATGTAATGGCGAGTAAAAATGCACTATTAAACTTCTAGGATAAGGCAAACAGAGACCCGATTAGATCATATTATATTACGGTTAATATAAGAATTCAGCGTAATTCTATCACATTTGTTCAACTTACGTCGCTCCTATTTCAGATAGCGTATTGGGCTAAGCGGCATCTCAAAGCGCATGAAATGGCGAGTGAAATGCACTATTAAACTTCTAGGGTAGGGCGAACAGAGACCCGATTAGATCATTTTATATTACGGTTAATATAAGAATTCAGCGTAAATTCTATCACATTTGTTCAACATACGTCGCTCCTATTTCAGATAGTGTACTGGGCTAGGCGGCATCCTAAAGCACGTGGTAAGGGCGAGTAAATGCACTTCTAAACTTCTATGATAGGGCAATCAGAGTCCCGTTTAGATCATTTCATATAATGGTTTATTTAAGAATTCAGAAAAATTCTATCACATTGTTCAATTTACGTCGCTCCTATTTCAGATAGCGTATTGGGGCTAAGCGGCATCTCAATGCGCATGAAATGGCGAGTAAAATGCACTATTAAACTTCTAGGATAAGGCAAACAGAGACCCGATAAGATCATTTTATATTACGGTTAATATAAGAATTCAGCGTAATTATATCACATTTGTTCAACTTACGTCGCATCCTATTTCAGATAGCGTACTGGGCTAGGCGGCATCTTAAAGCGCGTGGAATGGCGAGTAAAATGCACTATTAAACTTCTATGATAGGGCAATCAGAGACCCGATTAGATCATTTTACATTTTGGTTAATATAAGAATTCAGCGAAATTCTATCACAATTGTTCTATTTACGTCGCTCCTATTTCAGATAGCGTACTGGGCTAAGCGGCATCTCAAAGCGCATGAAATGGCGAGTGAAATGCACTATCAAACTTCTAGGGTAGGGCGAACAGAGACCCGATTAGATCATTTTACATTAAGGTTAATATAATTATTCAGGGAAATTCTATCACATTTGTTCAATTTACGTTGCTCCTATTTCAGATAGCGTATTGGGCTAAGCGGCATCTCAAAGCGCATGAAATGGCGAGTATAATGCACTGTTAAACTTCTAGGGTAGGGCAAACAGAGACCCGATTAGATCATTTCATATTATGGTTTATTTAAGAATTCAGAAAAATTCTATCACATTTGTTCAATTTACGTCGCTCCTATTTCAGATAGCTTATTGGGCTAAGAGGCATCTCAAAGCGCATGAAATGACGAGTGAAATGCACTACTAAACTTCTAGGATAAGGCAAATAGAGACCCGATTACATCATTTTATATTACGGTTAATATAAGAATTCAGCGTAATTCTATCACATTTGTTCAACATACGTCGCTCCTATTTCAGATAGTGTACTGGGCTAGGCGGCATCCTAAAGCACGTGAAAGAGCGAGTAAAATGCACTACTAAACTTCTATGATAGGGCAATCACAGTCCCGTTTGGATCATTTTATA
Source organism: Macropis europaea (assembly GCA_916610135.2). Classification (NCBI taxonomy): domain Eukaryota; kingdom Metazoa; phylum Arthropoda; class Insecta; order Hymenoptera; family Melittidae; genus Macropis; species Macropis europaea. The sequence continues at coordinate 127,030 of CAKAJE020000359.1, forward strand.
TTTTGTTTAATATAAGATTTCAGGGAAATTCTATCACATTTGTTCAATTTACGTCGCTCCTGTTTCAGATAGCGTATTGCGCTAAGCGGCATCTCAAAGCGCATGAAATGGCGAGTAAAATGCACTATTAAACTTATAGGGTGGGGCAAAAAGAGTCCCGATTAGATCATATTATATTATGCTTAATTTACGAATTCAGCAAAATTCTATCACATTTGTTCAATTTACATGCTCCTATTTCAGATATCGTATTGGGCTAAGCGGCATCTCAAAGCGCAAGAAATGGCGAGTAAAATGCACTATTAAACTTCTAGGGTAGGGCGAACAGAGACCCGATTAGATCATTTTACATTAAGGTTAATATAAGAATTCAGCGTAATTCTATCACATTTGTTCAACTCACGACGCTCCTATTTCAGATAGCGTACTGGGCTAGGCGGCATCTTAAAGCGCGTGGAATGGCGAGTAAAATGCACTATTAAACTTCTATGATAGGGCTATCAGAGACCCGATTAGATCATTTTATATTTTGGTTAATATAAGAATTCAGCGAAATTCTATCACAATTGTTCTATTTACGTCGCTCCTATTTCAGATAGCGTATTGGGCTAAGCGGCATCTCAAAGCGCATGAAATGGCGAGTGAAATGCACTATTAAAATTCTAGGGTAGGGCGAACAGAGACCCGATTAGATCATTTTACATTAAGGTTAATTTAAGTATTCAGGGAAATTCTATCACATTTGTTCAATTTACGTCGCTCCTATTTCAGATAGTGCATTCGGCTAAGCGGCATCTCAAAGCGCATGAAATGCCGAGTAAAATGCACTGTTAAGCTTCTAGGGTAGGGCAAACAGAGACCCGATTAGATCATTTCATATTATGGTTTATTTAAGAATTCAGAAAAATTCTATCACATTTGTTCAATTTACGTCGCTCCTATTTTAGATAGATTATAGGGCTAAGAGGCATCTCAAAGCGCATGAAATGACGAGTGAAATGCACTATTAAACTTCTAGGGTAGGGCAAACAGAGACCCGATTACATCATTTATATTATGGTTAATTTAAGAATTCAGCGTAATTCTATCACATTTGTTCAATTTACGTCGCTCCTATTTCAGAGAGCGTACTGGGCTAGGCGGAATCTTAAAGCGCGTGGATTGGCGAGTAAAATGCACTATTAAACTTCTATGATAGGGCAATCAGAGACCCGATTAGATCATTTTATATTTTGGGTAATATAAGAATTCAGCGAAATTCTATCACAATTGTTCTATTTACGTCGCTCCTATTTCAGATAGCGTATTGGGCTAAGCGGCATCTCAAAGCGCATGAAATGGCGAGTGAAATGCACTAGAAATCTTCTAGGGTAGGGCGAACAGAGACCCGATTAGATCATTTTACATTAAGGTTAATATAAGAATTCAGCGTAATTCTATCACATTTGTTCAACATACGTCGCTCCTATTTCAGATAGCGTACTGGGGTAGGCGGCATCTTAAAGCGCGTGGAAGGGCGAGTAAAATGCACTTCTAAACTTCTATGATAGGGCAATCAGAGTCCCGTTTAGATCATTTTATATTTTGTTTAATATAAGATTTCAGGGAAATTCTATCACATTTGTTCAATTTACGTCGCTCCTATTTCAGATAGCGTATTGGGCTAAGCGGCATCTCAAAGCGCATGAAATGGCGAGTGAAATGCACTATTAAACTTCTAGGGTCGGGCGAACAGAGACCCGATTAGATCATTTTACATTAAGGTTAATATAAGTATTCAGGGAATTTCTATCACATTTGTTCAACTTACGTCGCTCCTATTTCAGATAGCGTACTGGGCTAGGCGGCATCTTAAAGCGCGTGGAAGGGCAAGTAAAATGCACTACTAAACTTCTATGATAGGGCAATCAGAGAGCCGATTAGATCATTTTATATTTTGGTTAATATAAGAATTCAGCGAAATTCTATCACATTCGTTCAATTTACGTCGCTCCTATTTCAGATAGCGTATTGGGCTAAGCGACATCTCAAAACGCATGAAATGACGAGTGAAAGGCACTATTAAACTTCTAGGGTAGGGCGTACAGAGACCCTATTAGATCATTTTCCATTAAGGTTAATATAAGAATTCAGGGAAATTCTAACACATTTTTTCAGTTTACGTCGTTCCTATTTCAGCTAGCGCCCTGGGCTAGGTGGCATCTTAAAACGCGAGGAATAGCGAGTAAAATGCACTGTTAAACTTCTATGATGGGGCAATCAGAGACCCGTTTAGATCATTTTATATTTTGGTTATTATAAGAATTCAGCGAAATTCTATCACATTTGTTCAACTTACGTCGGTCCTATTTCAGATAGCTTATTGGGCTAAGCGGCATCTCAAAGCGCATGAAATGAAGAGTGAAATGCACTATTAAACTTCTAGGGTAGGGCGAACAAAGACCCGATTAGATCATTTAACATTAAGGTGTATATAAGAATTCAGGGAAATTCTATCACATTTGTTCAATTTACGTCGCTCCTATTTCAGATAGCGTATTGGGCTAAGCGCCATCTCAAAGCGCATGAAATGGCGAGTAAAATGCACTATTAAACTTCTAGGATAAGGCAAACAGAGACCCGATTAGATCATTTTATATTACGGTTAATATAAGAATTCAGCGTAATTCTATCACATTTGCTCAACTTACGTCGCTCCTATTTCAGATAGCGTACTGGGCTAGGCGGCATCTTAGATCGCGTGGAATGGCGAGTAAAATGCACTATTAAACTTCAATGATAGGGCTATCAGAGACCCGATTAGATCATTTTATATTTTGGTTAATATAAGAATCCAGCGAAATTCTATCACATTCGTTCAATTTACGTCGCTCCTATTTCAGATAGCGTATTGGGCTAAGCGCCATCTCAAAGCGCATGAAATGGCGAGTAAAATGCACTATTAAACTTCTAGGGTAGGGCAAACAGAGACCCGATTAGATCATTTTATATTATGGTTAATTTAAGAATTCAGCCAAATTCTATCACATTTGTTCAATTTACGTCGCTCCTATTTCAGATAGCGTACTGGGCTAGGCGGAATCTTAAAGCGCGTGGATTGGCGAGTAAAATGTACTATTAATCTTCTATGATAGGGCAATCAGAGACCCGATTAGATCATTTTATATTTTGGTTCATATAAGAATTCAGCGAAATTCTATCACAATTGTTCTATTTACGTCGCTCCTATTTCAGATAGCGTATTGGGCTAAGCGGCATCTCAAAGCGCATGAAATGGCGAGTGAAATGCACTATTAAACTTCTAGGGTAGGGCGAACAGAGACCCGATTAGATCATTTTACATTAAGGTTAATATAAGTCTTCAGGGAAATTCTACAACATTTGTTCAATTTACGTCGCTGCTATTTCAGATAGCGTATTGGGCTAAGCCGCATCTCAAAGCGCATGAAATGACGAGTGAAATGCACTAGTAATCTTCTAGGGTAGGGCGAACAGAGACCCGATTAGATCATTTTATATTACGGTTAATATAAGAATTCAGCGTAATTCTATCACATTTGTTCAACTTACGTCGCTCCTATTTCAGATAGCGTACTGGGCTAGGCGGCATCTTAAAGCGCGTGGAAGAGCGAGTAAAATGCACTACTAAACTTCTATGATAGGGCAATCAGAGTCCCGATTAGATCATTTTATATTTTGGTTAGTATAAGAATTCAGCGAAATTCTATCACATTTGTTCAATTTACGTCGCTCCTATTCCAGATAGCGTATTGGGCTAAGCGGCATCTCAAGGCGCATGAAATGACGAGTGAAATGCACTACTAAACTTCTAGGGTTGGGCGAACAGAGACCCGATTAGATCATTTTACATTAAGGTTAATATAAGAATTCAGCGAAATTCTATCACATTTGTTCAATTTACGTCGCTCCTATTTCAGATAGCGTATTGGGCTAAGCGGCATCTCAAAGCGCAAGAAATGGCGAGTAAAATGCACTATTAAACTTCTGTGGTAGGGTAAACAGAGACCCGATTAGATAATTTTATATTACGGTTAATATAAGAATTCAGCGTAATTCTATCATATTTGTTGAATTTACGTCGCTCCTATTTCAGATGAGTATTGGGCTAAGCGGCATCTCAAAGCGCATGAAATGGCGAGCAAAATGCACTATTAAACTTCTAGGGTAAGGCAAACAGAGACCCGATTAGATCATTTTATATTACGGTTAATATAAGAATGCAGCGTAATTCTATCACATTTGTTCAACTTACGTCGCTCCTATTTCAGATAGCGTACTGGGCTAGGCGGCATCTTAAAGCGCGTGGAAGGGCGAGTAAAATGCACTACTAGACTTCTATGATAGGGCAATCAGAGTCCCGATTAGATCATTTTATATTTTGGTTAATATAAGAATTCAGCGAAATTCTATCACATTTGTTCAATTTACGTTGCTCCTATTTCAGATAGCGTATTGGGCTAAGCGGCATCTCAAAGCGCTTGAAATGACGAGTGAAATGCACTATTAAACTTCTAGGGTTGGGCGAACAAAGACCCGATTAGATCATTTTACATTAAGATTATTATAAGAATTCAGCGAAATTCTATCACATTTGTTCAATATACGTCGCTCCTATTTCAGATAGCGTATTGGGCTAAGCGGCATCTCACAGCGCATGAAATGACGAGTGAAAGGCACTATTAAACTTCTAGGGTAGGGCGAACAGAGAACCGATTAGATCATTTTACATTAAGGTTAATATAAGAATTCAGGGTAATTCTATCACGTTTGTTCAATGTACGACGCTCCTATTTCAGATAGCGTATTGGGCTAGGCGGCATCTCAAAGCGCATGAAATGGCGAGTAAAATGCACTGTTAAACTTCTAGGGTAGGGCAAACCCAGACCCGATAAGATCATTTTATATTACGGTTAATATAAGAATTCAGCGAAACTCTATCATATTTGTTCAATTTACGTCGCTCCAATTTCAGATAGCGTATTGGGCTAAGCGGCACCTCAATGCGCATGAAATGGCGAGTAAAATGCACTATTAAACTTCTAGGATAAGGCAAACAGAGAACCGATTATACCATTTTACATTAAGGTTAATATAAGAATCCAGCGGAATTCTATCACGTTTGTTCAATTTACGTCGCTCCTATTTCAGATAGCGTACTGGGCTAGGCGGCATCTTAAAGCGCGTGGAAGGGCGAGTAAAATGCACTACTAAACTTCTATGATAGGGCATTTAGAGTCCCGATTAGATCATTTTATATTTTGGTTAATATAAGAATTCAGCGAAATTATATCACATTTGTTCAATTTACGTCGCTCCTATTTCAGATAGCGTATTGGGCTAAGCGGCATCTCAAAGCGCATGAAATGACGAGTGAAATGCACTATTAAACTTCTAGGGTTGGGCGAACAAAGACCCGATTAGATCATTTTACATTAAGGTTAATATAAGAATTCAGCGAAATTCTATCACATTTATTCAATTTACGTCGCTCCTATTTCAGATAGCGTATTGGGCTAAGCGGCATCTCAAAGCGCATGAAATGACGAGTGAAATGCACTATTAAACTTCTAGGGTTGGGCGAACAAAGACCCGATTAGATCATTTTATATTTCTGTTAATATAAGACTTCAGCGTAATTCTATCACATTTGTTCAGTTTACGTCGCTGATATTTCAGATAGCGTATTGGGCTAAGCGGCATCTCAATACGCAAGAAATGGCGAGTAAAATGCACTATTAAACTTCTAGGGTAGGGCAAACAGAGACCCGATAAGATCATTTTATATTATGGTTAATTTAAGAATTTAGCGAAACTCTATCATATTTGTTCAATTTACGTCGCTCCTATTTCAGATAGCGTATTGGGCTAAGCGGCATCTCAATGCGCATGTAATGGCGAGTAAAATGCACTATTAAACTTCTAGGATAAGGCAAACAGAGACCCGATTAGATCATATTATATTACGGTTAATATAAGAATTCAGCGTAATTCTATCACATTTGTTCAACTTACGTCGCTCCTATTTCAGATAGCGTATTGGGCTAAGCGGCATCTCAAAGCGCATGAAATGGCGAGTGAAATGCACTATTAAACTTCTAGGGTCGGGCGAACAGAGACCCGATTAGATCATTGTACATTAAGGTTAATATAAGTATTCAGGGAATTTCTATCACATTTGTTCAACTTACGTCGCTCCTATTTCAGATAGCGTACTGGGCTAGGCGGCATCTTAAAGCGCGTGGAAGGGCAAGTAAAATGCACTACTAAACTTCTATGATAGGGCAATCAGAGAGCCGATTAGATCATTTTATATTTTGGTTAATATAAGAATTCAGCGAAATTCTATCACATTCGTTCAATTTACGTCGCTCCTATTTCAGATAGCGTATTGGGCTAAGCGACATCTCAAAACGCATGAAATGACGAGTGAAAGGCACTATTAAACTTCTAGGGTAGGGCGTACAGAGACCCTATTAGATCATTTTCCATTAAGGTTAATATAAGAATTCAGGGAAATTCTAACACATTTTTTCAGTTTACGTCGTTCCTATTTCAGCTAGCGCACTGGGCTAGGTGGCATCTTAAAACGCGAGGAATAGCGAGTAAAATGCACTGTTAAACTTCTATGATGGGGCAATCAGAGACCCGTTTAGATCATTTTATATTTTGGTTATTATAAGAATTCAGCGAAATTCTATCACATTTGTTCAACTTACGTCGGTCCTATTTCAGATAGCTTATTGGGCTAAGCGGCATCTCAAAGCGCATGAAATGACGAGTAAAATGCACTATTAAACTTCTAGGATAACGCAAACAGAGACCCGATTAGATCATTTTATATTACGGTTAATATAAGAATTCAGCGTAATTCTATCACATTTGTTCAACATACGTCGCTCCTATTTCTGATAGCGTACTGGGCTAGGCGGCATCTTAAAGCGCGTCGAAGGGCGAGTAAAATGCACTTCTAAACTTCTATGATAGGGCAATCAGAGTCCCGTTTAGATCATTTTATATTTTGTTTAATATAAGATTTCAGGGAAATTCTATCACATTTGTTCAGTTTACATCGCTCCTATTTCAGATAGCGTACTGGGCTAAGCGGCATCTCAAAGCGCATGAAATGGCGAGAGAAATGCACTATTGAACTTCTTGGGTAGGGCAAGCAGAGACCCGATTACATCATTTTATATTATTGTTAATTTAAGAATTCAGCAAAATTCTATCACATTTGTTCAATTTACGTCGCTCCTATTTCAGATAGCGTATTGGGCTAAGCGGCATCTCAAAGCGCATGAAATGACGAGAGAAATGCACTATTATACTTCTTGGGTAGGGCTAACAGAGACCCGATTACATCATTTTATATTATGGTTAATTTAAGAATTCAGCAAAATTCTATCACATTTGTTCAATTTACGTCGGTCCTATTTCAGATAGCGTACTGGGCTAGGCGGCATCTTAAAGCGCGTGAAATGGCGAGTAAAATGCACTATTAAACTACTATGATAAGGCAATCAGAGACCCGATTAGATCATTTTATATTTTGGTTAATATAAGAATTCAGCGAAATTCTATCACATTTGTTCTATTTACGTCGCTCCTATTTCAGATAGCATATTGGGCAAAGCGGCATCTCAAAGCGCATGAAATGGCGAGTGAAATGCACTATTAAACTTCTAGGGTAGGGCGAACAGAGACCCGATTAGATCATTTTACATTAAGGTTAATATAAGTATTCAGGGAATTTCTATCACATTTGTTCAACTTACGTCGCTCCTATTTCAGATAGCGTACTGGGCTAGGCGGCATCTTAAAGCGCGTGGAAGGGCAAGTAAAATGCACTACTAAACTTCTATGATAGGGCAATCAGAGAGCCGATTAGATCATTTTATATTTTGGTTAATATAAGAATTCAGCGAAATTCTATCACATTCGTTCAATTTACGTCGCTCCTATTTCAGATAGCGTATTGGGCTAAGCGGCATCTCAAAACGCATGAAATGACGAGTGAAAGGCACTATTAAACTTCTAGGGTAGGGCGTACAGAGACCCTATTAGATCATTTTACATTAAGGTTAATATAAGAATTCAGGGTAATTCTAACACATTTTTTCAGTTTAAGTCGTTCCTATTTCAGCTGGCGCACTGGGCTAGGTGGCATCTTAAAACGCGAGGAATGGCGAGTAAAATGCACTGTTAAACTTCTATGATGGGGCAATCAGAGACCCGTTTAGATCATTTTATATTTTGGTTATTATAAGAATTCAGCGAAATTCTATCACATCTGTTCAATTTACGTCGGTCCTATTTCAGATAGCTTATTGGGCTAAGCGGCATCTCAAAGCGCATGAAATGACGAGTGAAATGCACTATTAAACTTCTAGGGTAGGGCGAACAAAGACCCGATTTGAGCATTTAACATTAAGGTGTATATAAGAATTCAGGGAAATTCTATCACATTTGTTCAATTTACGTCGCTCCTATTTCAGATAGCGTATTGGGCTAAGCGCCATCTCAAAGCGCATGAAATGGCGAGTAAAATGCACTATTAAACTTCTAGGATAAGACAAACAGAGACCCGATTAGATCATATTATATTATGGTTGATATAATAATTGAGCGTAATTCTATCACATTTGTTCAACTTACGTCGCTCGTATTTCAGATAGCGTACTGGGCTAGGCGGCATCTCAAAGCGCATGAGATGACGACTGAAATGCACTATTAAACATCTATGATAGGGCAATCAGAGACCCGATTAGATCATTTTACATTTTGGTTAATATAAGAATCGAGCGAAATTCTATCACAATTGTTCTATTTACGTCGCTCCTATTTCAGATAGCGTATTGGGCTAAGCGGCATCTCAAAGCGCATGAAATGGAGAGTGAAATGCACTATTAAACTTCTAGGGTAGGGCGAACAGAGACCCGATTAGATCATTTTATATTATGGTTAATTTAAGAATTCTGCGTAATTCTATCACATTTGTTCAACTTACGTCGCTCCTATTTCAGATAGCGTACTGGGCTAGGCGGCCTCTTTAAGCGCGTGGAAGGGCGAGTAAAATGCACTACTAAACTTCTATGATAGGGCAATCAGAGAGCCGATTAGATCATTTTATATTTTGGTTAATATAAGAATTCAGCGAAATTTTATCACATTTGTTCAATTTACGTCGCTCCTATTTCAGATAGCGTATTGGGCTAAGCGGCATCTCAAAACGCATGAAATGACGAGTGAAAGGCACTATTAAACTTCTAGGGTAGGGCGAACAGAGACCCGATTAGATCATTTTACATTAAGGTTAATATAAGAATTCAGCGTAATTCTATCACATTTGTTCAATATACGTCGCTGATATTTCAGATAGCGTATTGGGCTAAGCGGCATCTCAAAGCGCAAGAAATGGCGAGTAAAATGCACTATTAAACTTCTAAGGTAGGGCAAACAGAGACCCGATAAGATCATCTTATATTATGGTTAATTTAACAATTCAGCGAAACTCTATCATATTTGTTCAATTTACGTCGCTCCTATTTCAGATAGCTTATTGGCCTAAGAGGCATCTCAAAGCGCATGAAATGACGAGTGAAATGCACTAGTAATCTTCTAGGGTAGGGCAAACAGAGACCCGATTAGATCATTTTATATTATGGTTAATTTAAGAATTCAGCCATATTCTATCACATTTGTTCAATTTACGTCGCTCCTATTTCAGATAGCGTACTGGGCTAGGCGGCATCTCAAAGCGCATGAAATGACGAGTGAAATGCACTATTAAACATCTATGATAGGGCAAACAGAGACCCGATTAGATCATTTTATATTATGGTTAATTTAAGAATTCAGCGAAATTCTATCACATTTGTTCAATGGACGTCGCTCCTATTGCAGATAGCGTATTGGGCTAAGCGGCATCTCAAAGCGCATAAAATGGCGAGTAAAATGCACTATTAAACTTCTAGGGTAAGGCAAACAGAGACCCGATTAGATCATTTTATATTACGGTTAATATAAGAATTCAGCGTAATTCTATCATATTTGTTCAATTTACGTCGCTCCTATTTCAGATGCGTATTGGGCTAAGCGGCATCTCAAAGCGCATGAAATGGCGAGTAAAATGCACTATTAAACTTCTAGGGTAAGGAAAACAGAGACCCGATTAGATCATTTTATATTACGGTTAATTTAAGTATTCAGGGAAATTCTATCACATTTGTTCAATTTACGTCGCTCCTATTTCAGATAGTGCATTCGGCTAAGCGGCATCTCAAAGCGCATGAAATGCCGAGTAAAATGCACTGTTAAACTTCTATGATAGGGCAATCAGTGACCCGATTATATCACTTTATATTATAGTTAATTAAAGAATTCAGCGAAATTCTATCACATTCGTTCAATTTACGTCGCTCCTATTTCAGATAACGTATTGGCCAAAGCGGCATCTTAAAGCGCGTGGAATGGCGAGTAAAATGAACTATTAAACTTCTAGGGTAGGGCAAACAGAGACCCGGTTAGATCATTTTACATTATGGTTATAAAAGTATTCAGCGAAATTCTATCACATTTGTTCAACTTACGTCGCTCCTATTTCAGATAACGTATTGGGCTAACCGGCATCTCCATGGGCATGAAATGGCGAGTAAAATGCACTATTAAACTTCTAGGGTAAGGCAAACAGAGACCCGATTAGATCATCTAATATTATGGTAAATTTAAGAATTCAGCAAAATTCTATCACATTTGTTCAATTTACGTCGCTCCTATTTCAGATAGCGTACTGGGCTAGGCGGCAACTTAAAGCGCGTGGAATGGCGAGTAAAATGCACTATTAAACTTCTATGATAGGGCAATCAGTGACCCGATTAGATCATTTTATAATATAGTTAATTTAAGAATTCAGCGAAATTCTATCACATTTGTTCAATTTACGTCGCTCCTATTTCAGATAGCGTATTCGGCTAAGCGGCATCTCAAAGCGCACGAAATGGCGAATAAAATGCACTATTAAACTTCTCGGCTAGGGCGAACAGAGACCCGATTAGATCATTTTACATGTTGGTTAATAAAAGAATTCAGCGAAATTCTATCACATTTGTTCAATTTACGTCGCTCCTATTTCAGATACCATATTGGGCTAAGCGGCATCTCAAAGCGCATGAAATGACGAGTGAAATGCACTATTAAACATCTAGGGTAGGGAGAACAGAGACCCGATTAGATCATTTTATATTTTGGTTTATTTAAGAATTCAGGGAAATTCTATCACATTTGTTCAATTTACGTCGCTCCTATTTCAGATAGCGTATTGGGCTAAGCGGCCTCTCAAAGCGCATGAAATGGCGAGTAAAATGCGCTATTAAACTTCTAGGATAAGGCAAACAGAGACCCGATAAGATCATTTTATGTTACGGTTAATATAAGAATGCAGCGTAATTCTATCACATTTATTCAACTTACGTCGCTCCTATTTCAGATAGCGTACTGGGCTAGGCGGCATCTCAAAGCGCATGACATGGCGAGTGAAATGCACTATTAGACTTCTATGGTAGGGCGAACAGAGACCCGATTAGATCATTTTACATTAAGGTTAATATAAGAATTCACGGAAATTCTATCACATTTGTTCAATTTACGTCGCTCCTATTTCACATAGCGTATTGGGCTATGCGGCATCTCAAAGCGCATAAAATGACGAGTAAAATGCACTATTAGACTTCTATGGTAGGGCGAACAGAGTCCCGATTCGATCATTTTATATTATGGTTAATTTAAGAATTCAGCGAAATTCTATCACATTTGTTCAATTTACGTCGCTCCAATTTCAGGTAGCGTATTGGGCTAAGCGGCATCTCAAAGCGCTTGAAATGGCGGATAAAATGCACTATTATATTTCTACGCTAGGGCGAACAGAGACCCGATTAGATCATTTTACGTTATGGTTAATAAAAGAATTCAGCGAAATTCTATCACATTTGTTCAACATACGTCGCTCCTATTTCAGATAGCGTATTGGGCTAAGCGGCATATCAAAGCGCATGAAATGGCGAGTAAAATGCACTATTAAACTTCTATGATAGGGCAATCAGTGACCCGATTATATCACTTTATATTATAGTTAATTAAAGAATTCAGCGAAATTCTATCACATTTGTTCAATTTACATCGCTCCTATTTCAGATAGCGTATTGGGCTAAGCAGCATCTCAAAGCGCATGAAATGACGAGTGAAATGCACTATTAAACTTCTAGGGTAAGGGAAAGAGAGTCCCGATTAGATCATTTCATATTACGGTTAGTATAAGAATTCAGGAAAATTCTGTCACATTTGTTCAATTTACGTCGCTCCTATTTCAGATAGCGTACGGGGCTAGGCGGCATCTTAAAGCGCGTGGAACGACGAGTAAAATGCACTATTAAACATCTATGATAGGGCAATCAGGGACCCGAGCAGATCATTTTATATTTTGGTTAATATAAGAATTCAAGGAAATTCTATCACATTTGTTCAATTTGCGTCGCTCCTATTTCAGATAGCGTATTGGGCTAAGCGGCATCTCAAAGCGCATGAAATGGCGAGTAAAATGCACTATTAAACTTCTAGGGTAGGGCAAACAGAGACCCGATTAGATCATTTTACATTGTGGTTATAAAAGAATTCAGCGAAATTCTATCACATTTGTTCAACTTACGTCGCACCTATTTCAGATAACGTATTGGGCTAACCGGCATCTCCATGGGCATGAAATGGCGAGTAAAATGCACTATTAAACTTCTAGGGTAAGGCAAACAGAGACCCGATTAGATCATCTAATATTATGGTTAATTTAAGAATTCAGCAAAATTCTATCACATTTGTTCAATTTACGTCGCTCCTATTGCAGATAGCGTACTGGGCTAGGCGGCAACTTAAAGCGCGTGGAATGGCGAGTAAAATGCACTATTAAACTTCTATGATAGGGCAATCAGTGACCCGATTAGATCATTTTACATTTTGGTTAATAAAAGAATTCAGCGAAATTCTATCACATTTGTTCAATTTACGTCGCTCCTATTTCAGATACCATATTGGGCTAAGCGGCATCTCAAAGCGCATGAAATGACGAGTGAAATGCACTATTAAACTTCTAGGGTAGGGCGAACAGAGACCCGATTAGATCATTTTATATTATGGTTAATTTAAGAATTCAGCGAAATTCTATCACATTCGTTCAATTTACGTCGCTCCTATTTCAGATAGCGTATTGGGCAAAGCGGCATCTTAAAGCGCGTGGAATGGCGAGTAAAATGAACTATTAAACTTCTAGGGTAGGGCAAACAGAGACCCGATTAGATCATTTTACATTATGGTTATAAAAGTATTCAGCGAAATTCTATCACATTTGTTCAACTTACGTCGCTCCTATTTCAGATAACGTATTGGGCTAACCGGCATCTCCATGGGCATGAAATGGCGAGTAAAATGCTCTATTAAACTTCTAGGGTAAGGCAAACAGAGACCCGATTAGATCATCTAATATTATGGTTAATTTAAGAATTCAGCAAAATTCTATCACATTTGTTCAATTTACGTCGCTCCTATTTCAGATACCATATTGGGCTAAGCGGCATCTCAAAGCGCATGAAATGACGAGTGAAATGCACTATTAAACTTCTAGGGTAGGGCGAACAGAGACCCGATTAGATCATTTTATATTATGGTTAAGTTAAGGAATCAGCGAAAATCTATCACATTTGTTCAATTTACGTCGCTCCTTTTTCAGATAGCGTATTGGGCTAAGCGGCATCTCAAAGCGCATGAAATGGCGAGTAAAATGCACTATTAAACTTCTAGGGTAGGGCAAACAGAGGCCCGATTAGATCATTTTATATTATGGTTAATTTAAGAATTCAGCGAAATTCTATCACATTCGTTCAATTTACGTCGCTCCTATTTCAGATAACGTATTGGGCAAAGCGGCATCTTAAAGCGCGTGGAATGGCGAGTAAAATGCACTATTAAACTTCTATGATAGGGCAATCAGTGACCCGATTAGATCATTTTATAATATAGTTAATTTAAGAATTCAGCGAAATTCTATCACATTTGTTCAATTTACGTCGCTCCTATTTCAGATAGCGTACTGGGCTAGGCGGCATCATAAAGCGCGTGGAAGGGCGAACAAAATGCACTACAAAACTTCTATGATAGGGCAATCAGAGACCCGATTAGACCATTTTATATTTTGTTTAATATAAGATTTCAGGGAAATTCTATCACATTTGTTAAATTTACGTCGTTCCTATTTCAGATAGCGTATTGGGCTAAGCGGCATCTCAAAGCGTATGACATGGCGAATAAAATGCACTATTAAAGTTCTAGGCTAGGGCGAACAGAGACCCGATTAGATCATTTTATATTACCGTTAATTTAAGACTTCAGCAAAATTCTATCACACTTGTTCAATTTATATCGCTCCTATTTCAGATTGCGTATTGGGCTAAGCGGCATCTCAAAGCGCATGAAATGACGAGTAAAATGCACTATTAAAGTTCTAGGGTAGGGCAAACAGAGACCCGATTAGATCATTTTATATTATGGTTACTTTAAGAATTCAGCGAAATTCTATCACATTCGTTCAATTTACGTCGCTCCTATTTCAGATAGCGTATTGGGCAAAGCGGCATCTCAAAGCGCATGAAATGACGAGTAAAATGCACTGTTAAACTTCTTGGGTAGGGCAAACAGAGACCCGATTAGATCATTTTATATTATGGTTAATTTAAGAATTCAGCAAGATTCTATCACATTTGTTCAATTTACGTCGCTCCTATTTCGGATAGCGTACTGGGATAGGCGGCATCTTAAAGCGCGTGGAATGGCGAGTAAAAAGCACTACTAAACTTCTATGATCGGAGGATCAGAGACCCGATTAGATCAGTTTATATTTTGTTTAATATAAGATATCAGGGAAATTTTATCACATTTGTTCAATTTACGTCGCTCCTATTTCAGATAGCGTATTCGGCTAAGCGGAATCTCAAAGCACATGAAGTGGCGAATAAAATTCACTATTAAACTTCTAGGCTAGGGCGAACAGAGACCCGATCAGATCATTTTACATTATGGTTAATAAAAGAATTCAGCGAAATTCTATCACATTTGTTCAACTTACGTCGCTGCTATTTCAGATAGCGTATTGGGCTAAGCGGCATCTCAAAGCGCATGAAATGGCGAGTGAAATGCACTATTAGACTTCTATGGTAGGGCGAACAGAGACCCGATTAGATCATTTTACATTAAGGTTAATATAAGAATTCACGGAGAATCTATCACATTTTTTCAATTTACGTCACTCCTATTTCAGACAGCGTATTTGGCTAGGCGGCATCCTAAAGCGCGTGGAGTGGCGAGTAAAATGCACTATTAATCTTCTATGATAGGGCAATCAGAGACCCGATTAGATCATTTTATATTTTGGTTAATATAAGAATTCAGCGAAATTCTATCACATTTGTTCAATTTACGTCGCTCATATTTCAGATAGCGTATTGGGCTAAGCGGCATCTCAAAGCGCATGAAATGGCGAGTAAAATGCACTATTAAACTTCTAGGGTAGGGCAAACAGAGACCCGATTAGATCATTTTATATTATGGTTAATTTAAGAATTCAGCGAAAATCTATCACATTTGTTCAATTTACGTCGCTCCTATTTCAGATAGCGTATTGGTCTAAGCGGCCGCTCAAAGCGCATGAAATGGCGAGTAAAATGCGCTAATAAACTTCTAGGATAAGGCAAACAGGGACCCGATTAGATCACTTTATATTACGGTTAATATAAGAATGCAGCGTAATTCTATCACATTTGTTCAAGTTACGTCGCTCCCACTTCAGATAGCGTACTGGGCTAGGCGGTATCTTAAAGCGCGTAGAATGGCGAGTAAAATGCACTACTAATCTTCTATGATAGGGCAATCAGAGACCCGATTAGATCATTTTATATTTTGTTTAATATAAGATTTCAGGGAAATTCTAACACATTTGTTCAATTTACGTCGCTCCTATTTCAGATAGCGTATTGGGCTAACCGGCATCTCAAAGCGCATGAAATGGCGACTAAAATGCACTATTAAACTTCTAGGTTAGGGCGAACAGAGACCCGATCAGATCATTTTACATTATGGTTAATTAAAGAATTCAGCGAAATTCTATCACATTTGTTCAACCTACGTCGCTCCTATTTCAGATAGCGTATTGGGCAAAGCGGCATCTCAAAGCGTATGACATGGCGAATAAAATGCACTATTAAAGTTCTAGGCTAGGGCAAACAGAGACCCGATTAGATCATTTTATATTATGGTTAATTTAAGAATTCAGCGAAATTCTATCACATTTGTTCAATTTACGTCGCTCCTAATTCAGATAGCGTATTGGGCTAAGCGGCATCTCAAAGCGCATGAAATGGCGAGTAAAATGCACTATTCAACTTCTAGGATAAGGCAAACAGAGACCCGATTAGATCATTTTATATTACGGTTAATATAAGAATGCTGCGTAATTCTATCACATTTGTTCAACTTACGTCGCTCCTATTTCAGAAAGCGTATTGGGCTAAGCGGCATCTCAAAGCGCATGAAATGACGAGTAAAATGCACTATTAAAGTTCTAGAGTAGGGGAAACAGAGACCCGATTAGATCATTTTATATTATGGTTACTTCAAGAATTCAGCGAAATTCTATCACATTCGTTCAATTTACGTCGCTCCTATTTCAGATAGCGTATTGGGCAAAGCGGCATCTCAAAGCGCATGAAATGACGAGTAACATGCACTGTTAAACTTCTTGGGTAGGGCAAACAGAGACCCGATTAGATCATTTTATATTATGGCTAATTTAAGAATTCAGCAAGATTCTATCACATTTGTTCAATTTACGTCGCTCCTATTTCGGATAGCGTACTGGGCTAGGCGGCATCCTAAAGCGCGTGGAAGGGCGAACAAAATGCACTACAAAACTTCTATGATAGGGCAATCAGAGACCCGATTAGACCATTTTATATTTTGTTTAATATAAGATTTCAGGGAAATTCTATCACATTTGTTAAATTTACGTCGTTCCTATTTCAGATAGCGTATTGGGCTAAGCGGCATCTCAAAGCGTATGACATGGCGAATAAAATGCACTATTAAGGTTCTAGGCTAGGGCGAACAGAGACCCGATTAGATCATTTTATATTACCGTTAATTTAAGACTTCAGCAAAACTCTATCACACTTGTTCAATTTATATCGCTCCTATTTCAGATTGCGTATTGGGCTAAGCGGCATCTCAAAGCGTATGAAATGACGAGTAAAATGCACTATTAAAGTTCTAGGGTAGGGCAAACAGAGACCCGATTAGACCATTTTATATTATGGTTACTTTAAGAATTCAGCAAAATTCTATCACATTTGTTCAATTTACGTCGCTCCTATTTCAGATAGCGTACTGGGCTAGGCGGCATCTCAAAGCGCATGAAATGGCGAGTAAAATGCACTATTAAACTTCTAAGGTAGGGCAAACAGAGACCCGATTAGATCATTTTATATTATGGTTAATTTAAGAATTCAGCAAAATTCTATCACATTTGTTCAATTTACGTCGCTCCTATTTCAGATAGCGTATTGGGCTAAGCGGCATCTCAAAGCGCATGAAATGGCGAGTAAAATGCACTACTAAACTTCTATGGTAGGGCAATCTGAGACCCGATTAGATCATTTTATATTTTGTTTAAAATAAGATTTCAGGGAAATTCTATCACATTTGTTCAATTTACGTCGCTCCTATTTCAGAGAGCGTATTGGGCTAAGCGACAGCTCAAAGCGAATGTAATGGGGAATAAAATGCACTATTATACTTCTAGGGTTGGGGGAAGGGAGACCCGATTACATCATTTTACATTAAGGTTAATATAAGAGTTCAGCGAAATTCAATCACATTTGTTCAATTTACGTCGCTCATATTTCAGATAGCGTATTGGGCTAAGCGGCATCTCAAAGCGCATGAAATGGCGAGTAAAATGCACTATTAAACTTCTAGGGTAAGGCAAACAGAGACCCGATTAGATCATTTTATATTATGGTTAATTTAAGAATTCAGCAAAATTCTATAACATTTGTTCAATTTACGTCGCTCCTATTTCAGATAGCGTACTGGGCTCGGCGGCATTTTGAAGCGCGTGGAATGGCGAGTAAAATGCACTATTAACCTTCAATGATAGGGCAATCAGAGACCCGATTAGATCATTTTATATTTTGTTTAATGTAAGATTTCAGGGAAATCCCATCACATCTGTTCAATTTACGTCACTCCTATTTCAGATAGTGTTCTGGGCTAGGCGGCATCTTAAAGAGCGTGGAATGGCGAGTAAAATGCACTATTAAACTTCTATGACAGGGCAATCAGAGACCCGATTAGATCATTTTATATTTTGGTTCATATAAGAATTCACCGATATTCTATTACATTTGTTCAATTTACGTCGCGCCTATTTCAGATAGCTTATTGGGCTAAGCGGCATCTCAAAGCGCAAGAAATGGCGAGTAAAATGCACTATTAAACTTCTAGGGTAGGGCGAACAGAGACCGGATTAGATCATTTTACATTAAGGATAATATAAGAATTCAGCGAAACTCCATCACATTTGTTCAATTTACGTCGCTCCTATATCAGATAGCGTATTGGGCTAAGCGGCATCTCAAAGCGCATGGACTGACGAGTGAAATGCAATATTAAACTTCTAGGGTAGGGCGAACAGAGACCCGATTGGATCATTTTACATTAAGGTTAATATAAGAATCCAGGGAAATTCTATCACATTTGTTCAATTTACGTCGCTCCTATTTCAGATAGCGTATAGGGCTAAGCGGCATCTCAAAGCGCATGAAATGGCGAGTAATATGCAATATTAAACTTCTAGGGCGGGGCAAACAGAGACCCCATTAGATCATTTTATATTATGGTTAATTTAAGAATTCAGCGAAATTCTATCACATTTGTTCAATTTACGTCGCTCCTATTTCAGATAGCGTATTGGGCTAAGCGGCATCAAGAAGCGCATGAAATGACGAGTGGAATGCACTATGAAACTTCTAGCGTAGGGCGAATAGAGACCCGATTAGATCATTTCACATTAAGGTTACTATAAGAATTCAGGGATATTCTATCACATTTGTTCAATTTACGTCGCTCCTATTTCAGATAGCGTATTGGGCTAAGCGGCATCTCAAAGCGCATGAAATGGCGAGTAAAATTAACTATTAAACTTCTAGGGTAGGGCAAACAGAGACCCGATTAGATCATTTTATATTATGGTTAATTTAAGAATTCAGCCAAATTCTATCACATTTGTTCAATTTGCGTCGCTCCTATTTCAGATAGCGTACTGGGCTAGGCGGAATCTTAAAGCGGGTGGACTGGCGAGTAAAATGCACTATTAAACTTCTGTGATAGAGCGATCAGAGACCCGATTAGATCATTTTGTATTTTGGTTAATATAAGATTTCAGGGAAATTCTGTCACATTTGTTCAATTTACGTCGCTCCTATTTCAGATAGCGTATTGGGCTAAGCGGCATCTCAAAGCGCATGAAATGACGAGAGAAATGCACTATTAAACTTCTTGGGTAGGGCGAACAGAGACCCGACTACATCATTTTATATTATGGTTAATTTAAGAATTCTGCAAAATCTATCACATTTGTTCAATTTACGTCGCTCCTATTTCAGATAGCGTACTGGGCTAGGCGGCATCTTAAAGCGCGTGGAATGGCGAGTAAAATGCACTATTAAACTTCTATGATAAGGCTATCAGAGACCCGATAAGATGATTTTATATTTTGGTTAATATAAGAATTCAGCGAAATTCTATCCCATTCGTTCAATTTACGTCACTCCTATTTCAGATAGCGTATTGGGCTAAGCGCCATCTCAAAGCGCATGAAATGGCGAGTAAAATTAACTATTAAACTTCTAGGGTAGGGCAAACAGAGACCCGATTAGATCATTTTTTATTATGGTTAATTTAAGAATTCAGCCAAATTCTATCACATTTGTTCAATTTGCGTCGCTCCTATTTCAGATAGCGTACTGGGCTAGGCGGAATCTTAAAGCGGGTGGACTGGCGAGTAAAATGCACTATTAAACTTCTATGATAGGGCGATCAGAGACCCGATTAGATCATTTTATATTTTGGTTAATATAAGATTTCAGGGAGATTCTGTCACATTTGTTCAATTTACGTCGCTCCTATTTCAGATAGCGTATTGGGCTAAGCGGCATCTCAAAGCGCATGAAATGACGAGAGAAATGCACTATTAAACTTCGTGGGTAGGGCGAACAGAGACCCGACTACATCATTTTATATTATGGTTAATTTAAGAATTCTGCAAAATCTATCACATTTGTTCAATTTACGTCGCTCCTATTTCAGATAGCGTACTGGGCTGGGCGGCATCTTAAAGCGCGTGAAATGGCGAGTAAAATGCACTATTAAACTTCTATGATAGGGCAATCAGAGACCCGATTAGATCATTTTATATTTTGGTTAATATAAGAATTCAGCGAAATTCTATCACATTTGTTCAATTTACGTCGCTCCTATTGCAGATATCGTATTGGGCTAAGCGGCATCTCAAAGCGCATGAAATGGCGAGTAAAATGCACTGCTAAACTTCTAGGGTAGGGCGAACAAAGATCCGATTAGATCATGTTACATTAAGGTTATAATAAGAATTCAGGGAAATTCTATCGCATTTGTTCAATTTACGTCGCTCCTATTTCAGATAGCGTATTGGGCTAAGCGCCATCTCAAACCGCATGAAATGGCGAGCAATGTGCACTATTAAACTTCTAGGGTAGGGCAAACAGAGACCCGATTAGATAATTTTATATTATGGTTAATTTAAGAATTCTGCAAAATCTATCACATTTGTTCAATTTGCGTCGCTCCTATTTCAGATAGCGTACTGGGCTAGGCGGAATCTTAAAGCGGGTGGACTGGCGAGTAAAATGCACTATTAAACTTCTATGATAGGGCGATCAGAGACCCGATTAGATCATTTTATATTTTGGTTAATATAAGATTTCAGGGAGATTCTGTCACATTTGTTCAATTTACGTCGCTCCTATTTCAGATAGCGTATTGGGCTAAGCGGCATCTCAAAGCGCATGAAATGACGAGAGAAATGCACTATTAAACTTCGTGGGTAGGGCGAACAGAGACCCGACTACATCATTTTATATTATGGTTAATTTAAGAATTCTGCAAAATCTATCACATTTGTTCAATTTACGTCGCTCCTATTTCAGATAGCGTACTGGGCTGGGCGGCATCTTAAAGCGCGTGAAATGGCGAGTAAAATGCACTATTAAACTTCTATGATAGGGCAATCAGAGACCCGATTAGATCATTTTATATTTTGGTTAATATAAGAATTCAGCG
This sequence comes from Macropis europaea, assembly GCA_916610135.2. Lineage (NCBI taxonomy): Eukaryota > Metazoa > Arthropoda > Insecta > Hymenoptera > Melittidae > Macropis > Macropis europaea. The sequence goes on from CAKAJE020000359.1 coordinate 148,516, forward strand.
AAATTCTATCACATTTGTTCAATTTACGTCGCTCCTATTGCAGATATCGTATTGGGCTAAGCGGCATCTCAAAGCGCATGAAATGGCGAGTAAAATGCACTGCTAAACTTCTAGGGTAGGGCGAACAAAGATCCGATTAGATCATGTTACATTAAGATTATAATAAGAATTCAGGGAAATTCTATCGCATTTGTTCAATCTACGTCGCTCCTATTTCAGATAGCGTATTGGGCTAAGCGCCATCTCAAACCGCATGAAATGGCGAGCAATGTGCACTATTAAACTTCTAGGGTAAGGCAAACAGAGACCCGATTAGATCATTTTATATTACGGTTAATATAAGAATTCAGCGTAATTCTATCATATTTGTTCAATTTACGTCGCTCCTATTTCAGATGCGTATTGGGCTAAGCGGCATCTCAAAGCGCATGAAATGGGGAGTAAAATGCACTATTAAACTTCTAGGGTAAGGCAAACAGAGACCCGATTAGATCATTTTATATTACGGTTAATAAAAGAATGCAGCGTAATTCTATCATATTTGTTCAATTTACGTCGCTCCTATTTCAGATGCGTATTGGGCTAAGCGGCATCTCAAAGCGCATGAAATGGCGAGTAAAATGCACTATTAAACTTCTAGGGTAAGGCAAACAGAGACCCGAATAGATCATTTTATATTACGGTTAATATAAGAATTCAGCGTAATTCTATCACATTTGTTCAACTTACGTCGCTCCTATTTCAGATAGCGTACTGGGCTAGGCGGCATCTTAAAGCGCGTGGAAGGGCGTGTAAAATGCACTACTAAACTTCTATGATAGGGCAATCAGAGTCCCGATTAGATCATTTTATATTTTGGTTAATATAAGAATTCAGCGAAATTCTATGACATTTGTTCAATTTACGTTGCTCCTATTTCAGATAGCGTATTTGGCTAAGCGGCATCTCAAAGCGCATGAAATGACGAGTGAAATGCACGATTAAACTTCTAGGGTTGGGCGAACAAAGACCCGATTAGATCATTTTACATTAAGATTATTCTAAGAATTCAGCGAAATTCTATCACATTTGTTCAATTTACGTCGCTCCTATTTCAGATAGCGTATTGGGCTAAGCGGCATCTCAAAGCGCATGAAATGACGAGTGAAAGGCACTATTAAACTTCTAGGGTAGGGCGAACAGAGAACCGATTAGATCATTTTACATTAAGGTTAATATAAGAATTCAGGGTAATTCTATCACATTTGTTCAATTTACGTCGCTCCTATTTCAGATAGCTTATTGGGCGAACAGGCATCTGAAAGCGCATGAAATGACGAGTAAAATGCACTATTAAACTTCTAGGATGAGGCAAACAGAGACCCGATTAGATCATTTTATATTACGGTTTAATATAGAATTCAGCGTAATTCTATCACATTTGTTCAACTTACGTCGCTCCTATTTCAGATAGCGTACTGGGCTAGGCGGGCATCTTAAAGCGCGTGGAATGGCGAGTAAAATGCACTATTAAACTTCTATGATAGGGCTATCAGAGACCCGATTAGATCATTTTATATTTTGGTTAATTTAAGAATTCAGTGAAACTCTATCATATTTGTCCAATTTACGTCGCTCCTATTTCAGATAGCGTATTGTGCTAAGCGGCATCTCAATGCGCATGAAATGGCGAGTAAAATTTAACTATTAAACTTCTAGGGTAGGGCAAACAGAGACCCGATTAGATCATTTTATATTATGGTTAATTTAAGAATTCAGCCAAATTCTATCACATTTGTTCAATTTACGTCGCTCCTATTTCAGATAGCGTACTGGGCTAGGCGGAATCTTAAAGCGGGTGGATTGGCGAGTAAAATGCACTATAAACTTCTATGATAGGGCAATCAGAGACCCGATTAGATCATTTTATATTTTGGTTAATATAAGAATTCAGCGAAATTCTATCACAATTGTTCTATTTACGTCGCTCCTATTTCAGATAGCGGATTGGGCTAAGCGGCATCCCAAAGCCCATGAAATGGCGAGTAAAATGCACTGTTAAACTTCTAGGGTAGGGCAAACAGAGACCCGATTAGATCATTTCATATTATGGTTTATTTAAGAATTCAGAAAAAATTCTATCACATTTGTTCAATTTACGTCGCTCCTATTTCAGATAGCTTATTGGGCTAAGCGGCATCTCAAAGCGCATGAAATGACGAGTGAAATGCACTAGTAATCTTCTAGGGTAGGGCGATCAGAGACCCGATTAGATCATTTTATATTACGGTTAATATAAGAATTCAGCGTAATTCTATCACATTTGTTCATATTACGTCGCTCCTATTTCAGATAGAGTATTGGGCTAAGCGGCATCTCAAAGCGCAAGAAATGGCGAGTAAAATGCACTATTAAACTTCTATGATAGGGCAATCAGAGTCCCGTTTAGATCATTTTATATTTTGTTTAATATAAGATTTCAGGGAATTCTATCACATTTGTTCAATTTACGTCGCTCCTATTTCAGATAGCGTATTGGGCTAAGCGGCATCTCAAAGCGCATGAAATGATGAGAGAAATGCACTATTAAACTTCTTGGGTAGGGCGAACAGAGACCCGATAACATCATTTTATATTATGTTAATTAAGAATTCAGCAAAATTCTATCACATTTGTTCAATTTACGTCGCTCCTATTTCAGATAGCGTATTGGGCTAAGCGCCATCTCAAAGCGCATGAAATGGCGAGCAATGTGCACTATTAAACTTCTAGGGTAGGGCAAACAGAGACCCGATTAGATAATTTTATATTACGGTTAATATAAGAATTCAGCGGAATTCTATCACATTTGTTCAACTTACGTCGCTCCTATTTCAGATAGCGTACTGGGCTAGGCGGCATCTCAAAGCGCATGAAATGACGAGAGAAATGCACTATTAAACTTCTTGAGTAGGGCAAACAGAGACCCGATTACATCATTTTATATTATGGTTAATTTAAGAATTCAGCGTAATTCTATCACATTTGTTCAACTTACGTCGCTCCTATTTCAGATAGCGTACTGGGCTAGGCGGCATCTTAAGCGCGTGGAAGAGCGAGTAAAATGCACTACTAAACTTCTATGATAGGGCAATCAGAGTCCCGATTAGATCATTTATATTTTGGTTAGTATAAGAATTCAGCGAAATTCTATCACATTTGTTCAATTTACGTCGCTCCTATTTCAGATAGCGTATTGGGCTAAGCGGCATCTCAAGGCGCATGAAATGACGAGTGAAATGCACTACTAAACTTCTAGGGTTGGGCGAACAGAGACCCGATTAGATCATTTTACATTAAGGTTAATATAAGAATTCAGCGAATTCTATCACATTTGTTCAATTTACGTCGCTCCTATTTCAGATAGCGTATTGGGCTAAGCGGCATCTCAAAGCGCAAGAAATGGCGAGTAAAATGCACTATTAAACTTCTGTGGTAGGGTAACCAGAGCCCCGATTAGATAATTTTATATTACGGTTAATATAAGAATTCAGCGTAATTCTATCATATTTGTTGAACTTACGTCGCTCCTATTTCAGATGCGTATTGGGCTAAGCGGCATCTCAAAGCGCATGAAATGGCGAGCAAAATGCACTATTAAAACTACTAGGGTAAGGCAAACAGAGACCCGATTAGATCATTTTATATTACGGTTATATAAGAATGCAGCGTAATTCTATCACATTTGTTCAACTTACGTCGCCCCTATTTCAGATAGCGTACTGGGCTAGGCGGCATCTTAAAGCGCGTGGAAGGGCGAGTAAAATGCACTACTAGACTTCTATGATAGGGCAATCAGAGTCCCGATTAGATCATTTTATATTTTGGTTAATATAAGAATTCAGCGAAATTCTATCACATTTGTTCAATTTACGTTGCTCCTATTTCAGATAGCGTATTGGGCTAAGCGGCATCTCAAAGCGCTTGAAATGACGAGTGAAATGCACTATTAAACTTCTAGGGTTGGGCGAACAAAGACCCGATTAGATCATTTTACATTAAGATTATTATAAGAATTCAGCGAAATTCTATCACATTTGTTCAATTTACGTCGCTCCTATTTCAGATAGCGTATTGGGCTAAGCGGCATGTCAAAGCGCATGAAATGACGAGTGAAAGGCACTATTAAACTTCTAGGGTAGGGCGAACAGAGAACCGATTAGATCATTTACATTAAGGTTAATATAAGAATTCAGGGTAATTCTATCACATTTGTTCAATTTACGTCGCTCCTATTTCAGATAGCTTATTGGGCGAACAGGCATCTCAAAGCGCATGAAATGACGAGTGAAATGCACTATTAAACTTCTAGGATGAGGCAAACAGAGACCCGATTAGATCATTTTATATTACGGTTAATATAAGAATTCAGCGTAATTCTATCACATTGTTCAACTTACGTCGCTCCTATTTCAGATAGCGTACTGGGCTAGGCGGCATCTTAAAGCGCGTGGAATGGCGAGTAAAATGCACTATTAAACTTCTATGATAGGGCTATCAGAGACCCGATTAGATCATTTTATATTTTGGTTAATTTAAGAATTCAGTGAAACTCTATCATATTTGTCCAATTTACGTCGCTCCTATTTCAGATAGCGTATTGTGCTAAGCGGCATCTCAATGCGCATGAAATGGCGAGTAAAATTAACTATTAAACTTCTAGGGTAGGGCAAACAGAGACCCGATTAGATCATTTTATATTATGGTTAATTTAAGAATTCAGCCAAATTCTATCACATTTGTTCAATTTACGTCGCTCCTATTTCAGATAGCGTACTGGGCTAGGCGGAATCTTAAAGCGGGTGGATTGGCGAGTAAAATGCACTATTAAACTTCTATGATAGGGCAATCAGAGACCCGATTAGATCATTTTATATTTTGGTTAATGTAAGAATTCAGCGAAATTCTATCACAATTGTTCTATTTACGTCGCTCCTATTTCAGATAGCGGATTGGGCTAAGCGGCATCCCAAAGCCCATGAAATGGCGAGTAAAATGCACTGTTAAACTTCTAGGGTAGGGCAAACAGAGACCCGATTAGATCATTTCATATTATGGTTTATTTAAGAATTCAGAAAATTCTATCACATTTGTTCAATTTACGTCGCTCCTATTTCATATAGCTTATTGGGCTAAGCGGCATCTCAAAGCGCATGAAATGACGAGTGAAATGCACTAGTAATCTTCTAGGGTAGGGCGATCAGAGACCCGATTAGATCATTTTATATTACGGTTAATATAAGAATTCAGCGTAATTCTATCACATTTGTTCAATATACGTCGCTCCTATTTCAGATAGAGTATTGGGCTAAGCGGCATCTCAAAGCGCAAGAAATGGCGAGTAAAATGCACTATTAAACTTCTATGATAGGGCAATCAGAGTCCCGTTTAGATCATTTTATATTTTGTTTAATATAAGATTTCAGGGAATTCTATCACATTTGTTCAATTTACGTCGCTCCTATTTCAGATAGCGTATTGGGCTAAGCGGCATCTCAAAGCGCATGAAATGATGAGAGAAATGCAGTATTAAACTTCTTGGGTAGGGCGAACAGAGACCCGATTACATCATTTTATATTATGTTAATTTAAGAATTCAGCAAAATTCTATCACATTTGTTCAATTTACGTCGCTCCTATTTCAGATAGCGTATTGGGCTAAGCGGCATCTCAAAGCGCAAGAAATGGCGAGTAAAATGCACTATTAAACTTCTGTGGTAGGGTAAACAGAGACCCGATTAGATAATTTTATAATACGGTTAATATAAGAATTCAGCGTAATTCTATCATATTTGTTCAATATACGTCGCTCCTATTTCAGATAGCGTATTGGGCTAAGCGGCATCTCAAAGCGCATGAAATGACGAGTGAAAGGCACTATTAAACTTCTAGGGTAGGGCGAACAGAGAACCGATTAGATCATTTTACATTAAGGTTAATATAAGAATTGAGGGTAATTCTATCACGTTTGTTCAATGTACGACGCTCCTATTTCAGATAGCGTATTGGGCTAGGCGGCATCTCAAAGCGCATGAAATGGCGAGTAAAATGCACTGTTAAACTTCTAGGGTAGGGCATACAGAGACCCGATTAGATCATTTCATATTATGGTTTATTTAAGAATTCAGCAAAATTCTATCACATTTGTTCAATTTACGTCGCTCCTATTTCATATAGCTTATTGGGCTAAGAGGCATCTGAAAGCGCATGAAATGACGAGTGAAATGCACCATTAAACTTCTAGGATAAGGCAAACAGAGACCCGATTACATCATTTTATATTACGGTTAATATAAGAATTCAGCGTAATTCTATCACATTTGTTCAATTTACGTCGCTGATATTTCAGATAGCGTATTGGGCTAAGCGGCATCTCAAAGCGCGAGAAATGGCGAGTAAAATGCGCTATTAAACTTCTAGGGAAGGGCAAACACAGACCCGATAAGATCATTTTATATTATGGTTAATTTAAGAATTCAGCGAAACTCTATCATATTTGTTCAATTTACGTCGCTCCAATTTCAGATAGCGTATTGGGGCTAAGCGGCACCTCAATGCGCATGAAATGGCGAGTAAAATGCACTATTAAACTTCTAGGATAAGGCAAACAGAGACCCGATTAGATCATTTTTATATTACGGTTAATATAAGAATTCAGCGTAATTCTATCACATTTGTTCAACTTACGTCGCTCCTATTTCAGATAGCGTACTGGCTAGGCGGCATCTTAAAGCGCGTGGAATGGCGAGTAAAATGCACTATTAAACTTCTATGATGGGGCTCTCAGAGACCCGATTAGATCATTTTATATTTGGGTTAATATAAGAATTCAGCGAAATTCTATCACATTTGTTCAATTTACGTTGCTCCGATTTCAGATAGCGTATTAGGCTAAGCTGCATCTCAAAGCGCTTGAAATGACGAGTGAAATGCACTATTAAACTTCTAGGATTGGGCGAACAAAGACCCGATTATATCATTTTACATTAAGATTATTATAAGAATTCAGCGAAATTCTATCACATTTGTTCAATTTACGTCGCTCCTATTTCAGAGAGCGTACTGGCTAGGCGGCATCTTAAAGCGCGTGGAAGGGCGAGTAAAATGCACTATTAAACTTCTAGGGTAGGGCAAACAGAGACCCGATTAGATCATTTTATATTATGGTTAATTTAAGAATTCAGCGTAATTCTATCATATTTGTTCAATTTACGTCGCTCCTATTTCAGATAGCGTATTGGGCTAAGCGGCATCTCAATGCGCATGTAATGGCGAGTAAATGCACTATTAAACTTCTAGGATAAGGCAAACAGAGACCCGATTAGATCATATTATATTACGGTTAATATAAGAATTCAGCGTAATTCTATCACATTTGTTCAACTTACGTCGCTCCTATTTCAGATAGCGTATTGGGCTAAGCGGCATCTCAAAGCGCATGAAATGGCGAGTGAAATGCACTATTAAACTTCTAGGGTAGGGCGAACAGAGACCCGATTAAATCATTTTATATTACGGTTAATATAAGAATTCAGCGTAATTCTATCACATTTGTTCAACATACGTCGCTCCTATTTCAGATAGTCTACTGGGCTAGGCGGCATCCTAAAGCACGTGGAAGGGCGAGTAAAATGCACTTCTAAACTTCTATGATAGGGCAATCAGAGTCCCGTTTAGATCATTTCATATTATGGTTTATTTAAGAATTCAGAAAAATTCTATCACATTTGTTCAATTTACGTCGCTCCTATTTCAGATAGCGTATTGGGCTAAGCGGCATCTCAATGCGCATGAAATGGCGAGTAAAATGCACTATTAAACTTCTAGGATAAGGCAAACAGAGACCCGATAAGATCATTTTATATTACGGTTAATATAAGAATTCAGCGTAATTATATCACATTTGTTCAACTTACGTCGCTCCTATTTCAGATAGCGTACTGGGCTAGGCGGCATCTGAAAGCGCGTGGGAGTGGCGAGTAAAATGCACTATTAAACTTCTATGATAGGGCAATCAGAGACCCGATTAGATCATTTTACATTTTGGTTAATATAAGAATTCAGCGAAATTCTATCACAATTGTTCTATTTACGTCGCTCCTATTTCAGATAGCGTACTGGGCTAAGCGGCATCTCAAAGCGCATGAAATGGCGAGTGAAATGCACTATCAAACTTCTAGGGTAGGGCGAACAGAGACCCGATTAGATCATTTTACATTAAGGTTAATATAATTATTCAGGGAAATTCTATCACATTTGTTCAATTTACGTTGCTCCTATTTCAGATAGCGTATTGGGCTAAGCGGCATCTCAAAGCGCATGAAATGGCGAGTAAAATGCACTGTTAAACTTCTAGGGTAGGGCAAACAGAGACCCGATTAGATCATTTCATATTATGGTTTATTTAAGAATTCAGAAAATTCTATCACATTTGTTCAATTTACGTCGCTCCTATTTCAGATAGCTTATTGGGCTAAGAGGCATCTCAAAGCGCATGAAATGACGAGTGAAATGCACTACTAAACTTCTAGGATAAGGCAAATAGAGACCCGATTACATCATTTTATATTACGGTTAATATAAGAATTCAGCGTAATTCTATCACATTTGTTCAACATACGTCGCTCCTATTTCAGATAGTGTACTGGGCTAGGCGGCATCCTAAAGCACGTGAAAGAGCGAGTAAAATGCACTACTAAACTTCTATGATAGGGCAATCACAGTCCGTTTGGATCATTTTATATTTTGTTTAATATAAGATTTCAGGGAAATTCTATCACATTTGTTCAATTTACGTCGCTCCTGTTTCAGATAGCGTATTGCGCTAAGCGGCATCTCAAAGCGCATGAAAGGGCGAGTAAAATGCACTATTAAACTTATAGGGTGGGGCAAAAAGAGTGCCGATTAGATCATATTATATTATGCTTAATTTACGAATTCAGCAAAATTCTATCACATTTGTTCAATTTACATGCTCCTATTTCAGATATCGTATTGGGCTAAGCGGCATCTCAAAGCGCAAGAAATGGCGAGTAAAATGCACTATTAAACTTCTCGGGTAGGGCGAACAGAGACCCGATTAGATCATTTTACATTAAGGTTAATATAAGAATTCAGCGTAATTCTATCACATTTGTTCAACTGACGACGCTCCTATTTCAGATAGCGTACTGGGCTAGGCGGCATCTTAAAGCGCGTGGAATGGCGAGTAAAATGCACTATTAAACTTCTATGATAGGGCTATCAGAGACCCGATTAGATCATTTTATATTTTGGTTAATATAAGAATTCAGCGAAATTCTATCACAATTGTTCTATTTACGTCGCTCCTATTTCAGATAGCGTATTGGGCTAAGCGGCATCTCAAAGCGCATGAAATGGCGAGTGAAATGCACTATTAAAATTCTAGGGTAGGGCGAACAGAGACCCGATTAGATCATTTTACATTAAGGTTAATATAAGTATTCAGGGAAATTCTATCACATTTGTTCAATTTACGTCGCTCCTATTTCAGATAGTGTATTCGGCCAAGCGGCATCTCAAAGCGCATGAAATGCCGAGTAAAATGCACTGTTAAGCTTCTAGGGTAGGGCAAACAGAGACCCGATTAGATCATTTCATATTATGGTTTATTTAAGAATTCAGAAAAATTCTATCACATTTGTTCAATTTACGTCGCTCCTATTTTAGATAGATTATAGGGCTAAGAGGCATCTCAAAGCGCATGAAATGACGAGTGAAATGCACTATTAAAGTTCTAGGGTAGGGCAAACAGAGACCCGATTACATCATTTATATTATGGTTAATTTAAGAATTCAGCGTAATTCTATCACATTTGTTCAATTTACGTCGCTCCTATTTCAGAGAGCGTACTGGGCTAGGCGGAATCTTAAAGCGCGTGGATTGGCGAGTAAAATGCACTATTAAACTTCTATGATAGGGCAATCAGAGACCCGATTAGATCATTTTATATTTTGGGTAATATAAGAATTCAGCGAAATTCTATCACAATTGTTCTATTTACGTCGCTCCTATTTCAGATAGCGTATTTGGGCTAAGCGGCATCTCAAAGCGCATGAAATGGCGAGTGAAATGCACTAGAAATCTTCTAGGGTAGGGCGAACAGAGACCCGATTAGATCATTTACATTAAGGTTAATATAAGAATTCAGCGTAATTCTATCACATTTGTTCAACGTACGTCGCTCCTACTTCAGATAGCGTACTGGGGTAGGCGGCATCTTAAAGCGCGTGGAAGGGCGAGTAAAATGCACTTCTAAACTTCTATGATAGGGCAATCAGAGTCCCGTTTAGATCATTTTATATTTTGTTTAATATAAGATTTCAGGGAAATTCTATCACATTTGTTCAATTTACGTCGCTCCTATTTCAGATAGCGTATTGGGCTAAGCGGCATCTCAAAGCGCATGAAATGACGAGAGAAATGCACTATTATACTTCTTGGGTAGGGCTAACAGAGACCCGATTACATCATTTTATATTATGGTTAATTTAAGAATTCAGCAAAATTCTATCACATTTGTTCAATTTACGTCGCTCCTATTTCAGATAGCGTACTGGGCTAGGCGGCATCTTAACGCGCGTGAAATGGCGAGTAAAATGCACTATAAAACTACTATGATAAGGCAATCAGAGCCCCGATTAGATCATTTTTATATTTTGGTTAATATAAGAATTCAGCGAAATTCTATCACATTTGTTCTATTTACGTCGCTCCTATTTCAGATAGCATATTGGGCTAAGCGGCATCTCAAAGCGCATGAAATGGCGAGTGAAATGCACTATTAAACTTCTAGGGTCGGGCGAACAGAGACCCGATTAGATCATTTTACATTAAGGTTAATATAAGTATTCAGGGAATTTCTATCACATTTGTTCAACTTACGTCGCTCCTATTTCAGATAGCGTACTGGGCTAGGCGGCATCTTAAAGCGCGTGGAAGGGCAAGTAAAATGCACTACTAAACTTCTATGATAGGGCAATCAGAGAGCCGATTAGATCATTTTATATTATGGTTAATATAAGAATTCAGCGAAATTCTATCACATTCGTTCAATTTACGTCGCTCCTATTTCAGATAGCGTATTGGCTAAGCGACATCTCAAAACGCATGAAATGACGAGTGAAAGGCACTATTAAACTTCTAGGGTAGGGCGTACAGAGACCCTATTAGATCATTTTCCATAATATAAGAATTCAGGGAAATTCTAACACCATTTTTTCAGTTACGTCGTTCCTATTTCAGCTAGCGTACTGGGCTAGGCGGCATCTTAACGCGCGTGAAATGGCGAGTAAAATGCACTATTAAACTACTATGATAAGGCAATCAGAGACCCGATTAGATCATTTTATATTTTGGTTAATATAAGAATTCAGCGAAATTCTATCACATTTGTTCAACTTACGTCGGTCCTATTTCAGATAGCTTATGGGCTAAGCCGGCATCTCAAAGCGCATGAAATGACGAGTGAATGCACTATTTAACTTCTAGGGTAGGGCGAACAAAGACCCCGATTAGATCATTTACATTAAGGTGTATATAAGAATTCAGGGAAATTCTATCACATTTGTTCAATTTACGTCGCTCCTATTTCAGATAGCGTATTGGGCTAAGCGCCATCTCAAAGCGCATGAAATGGCGAGTAAAATGCACTATTAAACTTCTAGGATAAGGCAAACAGAGACCCGATTAGATCATTTTATATTACGGTTAATATAAGAATTCAGCGTAATTCTATCACATTTGTTCAACTTACGTCGCTCCTATTTCAGATAGCGTACTGGGCTAGGCGGCATCTTAGATCGCGTGGAATGGCGAGTAAAATGCACTATTAAACTTCTATGATAGGGCTATCAGAGACCCGATTAGATCATTTTATATTTTGGTTAATATAAGAATCCAGCGAAATTCTATCACATTCGTTCAATTTACGTCGCTCCTATTTCAGATAGCGTATTGGGCTAAGCGCCATCTCAAAGCGCATGAAATGGCGAGTAAAATGCACTATTAAACTTCTAGGGTAGGGCAAACAGAGGACCCCGATTAGATCATTTTATATTATGGTTAATTTAAGAATTCAGCCAAATTCTATCACATTTGTTCAATTTACGTCGCTCCTATTTCAGATAGCGTACTGGGCTAGGCGGAATCTTAAAGCGCGTGGATTGGCGAGTAAAATGCACTATTAATCTTCTATGATAGGGCAATCAGAGACCCGATTAGATCATTTTATATTTTGGTTCATATAAGAATTCAGCGAAATTCTATCACAATTGTTCTATTTACGTCGCTCCTATTTCAGGCGATGTGTATTGGGCTAAGGCGGCATCTCAAAGCGCATGAAATGGCGAGTGAAATGCACTATTAAACTTCAAGGGTAGGGCGAACAGAGACCCGATTAGATCATTTTACATTAGGTTAATATAAGTCATCAGGGAAATTCTACAACATTTGTTCAATTTACGTCGCTCCTATTTCAGATAGCGTATTGGGCTAAGCCGCATCTCAAGCGCATGAAATGACGAGTGAAATGCACTAGTAATCTTCTAGGGTAGGGCGAACAGAGACCCGATTAGATCATTTTATATTACGGTTAATATAAGAATTCAGCGTAATTCTATCACATTTGTTCAACTTACGTCGCTCCTATTTCAGATAGCGTACTGGGCTAGGCGGCATCTCAAAGCGCATGAAATGACGAGAGAAATGCACTATTAAACTTCTTGAGTAGGGCAAACAGAGACCCGATTACATCATTTTATATTATGGTTAATTTAAGAATTCAGCGTAATTCTATCACATTTGTTCAACTTACGTCGCTCCTATTTCAGATAGCGTACTGGGCTAGGCGGCATCTTAAAGCGCGTGGAAGAGCGAGTAAAATGCACTACTAAACTTCTATGATAGGGCAATCAGAGTCCCGATTAGATCATTTTATATTTTGGTTAGTATAAGAATTCAGCGAAATTCTATCACATTTGTTCAATTTACGTCGCTCCTATTTCAGATAGCGTATTGGGCTAAGCGGCATCTCAAGGCGCATGAAATGACGAGTGAAATGCACTACTAAACTTCTAGGGTTGGGCGAACAGAGACCCGATTAGATCATTTTACATTAAGGTTAATATAAGAATTCAGCGAAATTCTATCACATTTGTTCAATTTACGTCGCTCCTATTTCAGATAGCGTATTGGGCGAAGCGGCATCTCAAAGCGCAAGAAATGGCGAGTAAAATGCACTATTAAACTTCTGTGGTAGGGTAAACAGAGACCCGATTAGATAATTTTATATTACGGTTAATATAAGAATTCAGCGTAATTCTATCATATTTGTTGAACTTACGTCGCTCCTATTTCAGATGCATATTGGGCTAAGCGGCATCTCAAAGCGCATGAAATGGCGAGCAAAATGCACTATTAAACTTCTAGGGTAAGGCAAACAGAGACCCGATTAGATCATTTTATATTACGGTTAATATAAGAATGCAGCGTAATTCTATCACATTTGTTCAACTTACGTCGCTCCTATTTCAGATAGCGTACTGGGCTAGGCGGCATCTTAAAGCGCGTGGAAGGGCGAGTAAAATGCACTACTAGACTTCTATGATAGGGCAATCAGAGTCCCGATTAGATCATTTTATATTTTGGTTAATATAAGAATTCAGCGAAATTCTATCACATTTGTTCAATTTACGTTGCTCCTATTTCAGATAGCGTATTGGGCTAAGCGGCATCTCAAAGCGCTTGAAATGACGAGTGAAATGCACTATTAAACTTCTAGGGTTGGGCGAACAAAGACCCGATTAGATCATTTTACATTAAGATTATTATAAGAATTCAGCGAAATTCTATCACATTTGTTCAATATACGTCGCTCCTATTTCAGATAGCGTATTGGGCTAAGCGGCATCTCAAAGCGCATGAAATGACGAGTGAAAGGCACTATTAAACTTCTAGGGTAGGGCGAACAGAGAACCGATTAGATCATTTTACATTAAGGTTAATATAAGAATTCAGGGTAATTCTATCACGTTTGTTCAATGTACGACGCTCCTATTTCAGATAGCGTATTGGGCTAGGCGGCATCTCAAAGCGCATGAAATGGCGAGTAAAATGCACTGTTAAACTTCTAGGGTAGGGCAAACAGAGACCCGATTAGATCATTTCATATTATGGTTTATTTAAGAATTCAGAAAAATTCTATCACATTTGTTCAATTTACGTCGCTCCTATTTCATATAGCTTATTGGGCTAAGAGGCATCTGAAAGCGCATGAAATGACGAGTGAAATGCACCATTAAACTTCTAGGATAAGGCAAACAGAGACCCGATTACATCATTTTATATTACGGTTAATATAAGAATTCAGCGTAATTCTATCACATTTGTTCAATTTACGTCGCTGATATTTCAGATAGCGTATTGGGCTAAGCGGCATCTCAAAGCGCAAGAAATGGCGAGTAAAATGCGCTATTAAACTTCTAGGGAAGGGCAAACACAGACCCGATAAGATCATTTTATATTATGGTTAATTTAAGAATTCAGCGAAACTCTATCATATTTGTTCAATTTACGTCGCTCCAATTTCAGATAGCGTATTGGGCTAAGCGGCACCTCAATGCGCATGAAATGGCGAGTAAAATGCACTATTAAACTTCTAGGATAAGGCAAACAGAGACCCGATTAGATCATTTTATATTACGGTTAATATAAGAATTCAGCGTAATTCTATCACATTTGTTCAACTTACGACGCTCCTATTTCAGATAGCGTACTGGGCTAGGCGGCATCTTAAAGCGCGTGGAATGGCGAGTAAAATGCACTATTAAACTTCTATGATGGGGCTCTCAGAGACCCGATTAGATCATTTTATATTTGGGTTAATATAAGAATTCAGCGAAATTCTATCACATTTGTTCAATTTACGTTGCTCCGATTTCAGATAGCGTATTAGGCTAAGCTGCATCTCAAAGCGCTTGAAATGACGAGTGAAATGCACTATTAAACTTCTAGGATTGGGCGAACAAAGACCCGATTATATCATTTTACATTAAGATTATTATAAGAATTCAGCGAAATTCTATCACATTTGTTCAATTTACGTCGCTCCTATTTCAGAGAGCGTACTGGGCTAGGCGGCATCTTAAAGCGCGTGGAAGGGCGAGTAAAATGCACTATTAAACTTCTAGGGTAGGGCAAACAGAGACCCGATTAGATCATTTTATATTATGGTTAATTTAAGAATTCAGCGTAATTCTATCACATTTGTTCAATTTACGTCGCTGATACTTCAGATAGCGTATTGGGCTAAGCGGCATCTCAAAGCGCAAGAAATGGCGAGTAAAATGCACTATTAAACTTCTAGGGTAGGGCAAACAGAGACCCGATAAGATCATTTTATATTATGGTTAATTTAAGAATTCAGCGAAACTCTATCATATTTGTTCAATTTACGTCGCTCCTATTTCAGATAGCGTACTGGGCTAGGTGGAATCTTAAAGCGGGTGGATTGGCGAGTAAAATGCACTATTAAACTTCTATGATAGGGCAATCAGAGACCCGATTAGATCATTTATATTTTGGTTAATATAAGAATTCAGCGAAATTCTATCACATTCGTTCAATTTACGTCGCTCCTATTTCAGATAGCGTATTGGGCTATGCGGCATCTCAAAGCGCATGAAATGGCGAGTAAAATGTACTATTAAACTTCTAGGGTAGGGCAAACAGAGACCCGATTGGATCATTTTATATTATGGTTAATTTAAGAATTCAGCCAAATTCTATCACATTTGTTCAATTTACGTCGCTCCTATTTCAGATAGCGTACTGGGCTAGGCGGAATCTTCAAGCGCGTGGATTGGCGAGTAAAATGCACTATTAAACTTCTATGATAGGGCAATCAGAGACCCGATTAGATCATTTTATATTTTGGTTAATATAAGAATTCAGCGAAATTCTATCACAATTGTTCTATTTACGTCGCTCCTATTTCAGATAGCGTATTGGGCTAAGCGCCATCTCAAAGCGCATGAAATGACGAGTGAAATGCACTATTAAACTTCTAGGGTAGGGCGAACAGAGAACCGATTATACCATTTTACATTAAGGTTAATATAAGAATTCAGCGTAATTCTATCACGTTTGTTCAATTTACGTCGCTCCTATTTCAGATAGCGTATTGGCTAAGCGGCATCTCAAAGCGCATGAAATGACGAGCGAAAGGCACTATTAAACTTCTAGGGTAGGGCGAACAGAGAACCGATTATACCATTTTACATTAAGGTTAATATAAGAATCCAGCGGAATTCTATCACGTTTGTTCAATTTACGTCGCTCCTATTTCAGATAGCGTACTGGCTAGGCGGCATCTTAAAGCGCGTGAAGGGGCGAGTAAAATGCACTACTAAACTTCTATGATAGGGCAATTAGAGTCCCGATTAGATCATTTTATATTTTGGTTAATATAAGAATTCAGCGAAATTATATCCACATTTGTTCAATTTACGTCGCTCCTATTTCAGATAGCGTATTGGGCTAAGCGGCATCTCAAAGCGCATGAAATGACGAGTGAAATGCACTATTAAACTTCTAGGGTTGGGCGAACAAAGACCCGATTAGATCATTTTACATTAAGGTTAATATAAGAATTCAGCGAAATTCTATCACAATTGTTCAATTTACGTCGCTCCTATTTCAGATAGCGTATTGGGGTAAGCGGCATCTCAAAGCGCATGAAATGACGAGTGAAATGCACTATTAAACTTCTGGGGTTGGGCGAACAAAGACCCGATTAGATCATTTTATATTTCTGTTAATATAAGACTTCAGCGTAATTCTATCACATTTGTTCAACATACGTCGCTCCTATTTCAGATAGCGTATTGGGCTAAGCGGCATCTCAAAGCGCATGAAATGGCGAGTGAAATGCACTATCAAACTTCTAGGGTAGGGCGAACAGAGACCCGATTAGATCATTTTACATTAAGGTTAATATAATTATTCAGGGAAATTCTATCACATTTGTTCAATTTACGTTGCTCCTATTTCAGATAGCGTATTGGGCTAAGCGGCATCTCAAAGCGCATGAAATGGCGAGTATAATGCACTGTTAAACTTCTAGGGTAGGGCAAACAGAGACCCGATTAGATCATTTCATATTATGGTTTATTTAAGAATTCAGAAAAATTCTATCACATTTGTTCAATTTACGTCGCTCCTATTTCAGATAGCTTATTGGGCTAAGAGGCATCTCAAAGCGCATGAAATGACGAGTGAAATGCACTACTAAACTTCTAGGATAAGGCAAATAGAGACCACATTACATCATTTTATATTACGGTTAATATAAGAATTCAGCGTAATTCTATCACATTTGTTCAATTTACGTCGCTCCTATTTCAGATAGCTTATTGGGCTAAGCGGCTTCTCAAAGCGCATGAAATGACGAGTGAAATGCACTAGTAATCTTCTAGGGTAGGGCGAACAGAGACCCGATTAGATCATTTTATATTACGGTTAATATAAGAATTCAGCGTAATTCTATCACATTTGTTCAACATACGTCGCTCCTATTTCAGATAGTGTACTGGGCTAGGCGGCATCCTAAAGCACGTGAAAGAGCGAGTAAAATGCACTACTAAACTTCTATGATAGGGCAATCACAGTCCCGTTTGGATCATTTTATATTTTGTTTAATATAAGATTTCAGGGAAATTCTATCACATTTGTTCAATTTACGTCGCTCCTGTTTCAGATAGCGTATTGCGCTAAGCGGCATCTCAAAGCGCATGAAATGGGCGAGTAAAATGCACTATTAAACTTATAGGGTGGGGCAAAAAGAGTCCCGATTAGATCATATTATATTATGCTTAATTTACGAATTCAGCAAAATTCTATCACATTTGTTCAATTTACATGCTCCTATTTCAGATATCGTATTGGGCTAAGCGGCATCTCAAAGCGCAAGAAATGGCGAGTAAAATGCACTATTTAAACTTCTAGGGTAGGGCGAACAGAGACCCGATTAGATCATTTTACATTAAGGTTAATATAAGAATTCAGCGTAATTCTATCACATTTTTCAACTGACGACGCTCCTATTTCAGATAGCGTACTGGGCTAGGCGGCATCTTAAAGCGCGTGGAATGGCGAGTAAAATGCACTATTAAACTTCCATGATAGGGCTATCAGAGACCCGATTAGATCATTTTATATTTTGGTTAATATAAGGAATTCAGCGAAATTCCTATCACAATTGTTCTATTTACGTCGCTCCTATTTCAGATAGCGTATTGGGCTAAGAGGGCATCTCAAAGCGCATGAAATGGCGAGTGAAATGCACTATTAAAATTCTAGGGTAGGGCGAACAGAGACCCGATTAGATCATTTTACATTAAGGTTAATATAAGTATTCAGGGAAATTCTATCACATTTGTTCAATTTACGTCGCTCCTATTTCAGATAGTGTATTCGGCCTAAGCGGCATCTCAAAGCGCATGAAATGCCGAGTAAAATGCACTGTTAAGCTTCTAGGGTAGGGCAAACAGAGACCCGAATAGATCATTTCATATTATGGTTTTATTTAAGAATTCAGAAAAATTCTATCACATTTTTTCAATTTACGTCGCTCCTATTTTAGATAGATTATAGGGCTAAGAGGCATCTCAAAGCGCATGAAATGACGAGTGAAATGCACTATTAAACTTCTAGGGTAGGGCAAACAGAGACCCGATTACATCATTTATATTATGGTTAATTTAAGAATTCAGCGTAATTCTATCACATTTGTTCAATTTACGTCGCTCCTATTTCAGAGAGCGTACTGGGCTAGGCGGAATCTTAAAGCGCGTGGATTGGCGAGTAAAATGCACTATTAAATTCTATGATAGGGCAATCAGAGACCCGATTAGATCATTTTATATTTTGGGTAATATAAGAATTCAGCGAAATTCTATCACAATTGTTCTATTTACGTCGCTCCTATTTCAGATAGCGTATTGGGCTAAGCGGCATCTCAAAGCGCATGAAATGGCGAGTGAAATGCACTAGAAATCTTCTAGGGTAGGGCGAACAGAGACCCGATTAGATCATTTTACATTAAGGTTAATATAAGAATTCAGCGTATTCTATCACATTTGTTCAACATACGTCGCTCCTATTTCAGATAGCGTACTGGGTAGGCGGCATCTTAAAGCGCGTGGAAGGGCGAGTAAAATGCACTTCTAAACTTCTATGATAGGGCAATCAGAGTCCCGTTTAGATCATTTTATATTTTGTTTAATATAAGATTTCAGGGAAATTGTATCACATTTGTTCAATTTACGTCGCTCCTATTTCAGATAGCGTATTGGGCTAAGCGGCATCTCAAAGCGCATGAAATGACGAGAGAAATGCACTATTAAACTTCTTGGGTAGGGCTAACAGAGACCCGATTACATCATTTTATATTATGGTTAATTTAAGAATTCAGCAAAATTCTATCACATTTGTTCAATTTACGTCGCTCCTATTTCAGATAGCGTACTGGGCTAGGCGGCATCTTAACGCGCGTGAAATGGCGAGTAAAATGCACTATTAAACTACTATGATAAGGCAATCAGAGACCCGATTAGATCATTTTATATTTTGGTTAATATAAGAATTCAGCGAAATTCTATCACATTTGTTCTATTTACGTCGCTCCTATTTCAGATATCGTAATTGGGCCTAAGCGGCATCTCAAAGCGCATGAAATGGCGAGTGAAATGCACTATTAAACTTTCTAGGGTCGGGCGAACAGAGACCCGATTAGATCATTTTACATTAAGGTTATATAAGTATTCAGGGAATTTCTATCACATTTGTTCAACTTACGTCGCTCCTATTTCAGATAGCGTACTGGGCTAGGCGGCATCTTAAAGCGCGTGGAAGGGCAAGTAAAATGCACTACTAAACTTCTATGATAGGGCAATCAGAGAGCCGATTAGATCATTTTATATTTTGGTTAATATAAGAATTCAGGCGAAATTCTATCACATTCGTTCAATTTACGTCGCTCCTATTTCAGATAGCGTATTGGGCTAAGCGACATCTCAAAACGCATGAAATGACGAGTGAAAGGCACTATTAAACTTCTAGGGTAGGGCGTACAGAGACCCTATTAGATCATTTTCCATTAAGGTTAATATAAGAATTCAGGGAAATTCTAACACATTTTTTCAGTTTACGTCGTTCCTATTTCAGCTAGCGTACTGGGCTAGGCGGCATCTTAACGCGCGTGAAATGGCGAGTAAAATGCACTATTAAAACTACTATGATAAGGCAATCAGAGACCCGATTAGATCATTTTATATTTCGGTTAATATAAGAATTCAGCGAAATTCTATCACATTTGTTCAACTTACGTCGGTCCTATTTCAGATAGCTTATTGGGCTAAGCGGCATCTCAAAGCGCATGAAATGACGAGTGAAATGCACTATTAAACTTCTAGGGTAGGGCGAACAAAGACCCGATTAGATCATTTAACATTAAGGTTGTATATAAGAATTCAGGGAAAATTCTATCACATTTGTTCAATTTACGTCGCTCCTATTTCAGATAGCGTATTGGGGCTAAGCGCCATCTCAAAGCGCATGAAATGGCGAGTAAAATGCACTATTAAACTTCTAGGATAAGGCAAACAGAGACCCCGATTAGATCATTTTATATTACGGTTAATATAAGAATTCAGCGTAATTCTATCCACATTTGTTCAACTTACGTCGCTCCTATTTCAGATAGCGTACTGGGCTAGGCGGCATCTTAGATCGCGTGGAATGGCGAGTAAAAATGCACTATTAAACTTCTATGATAGGGCTATCAGAGGACCCGATTAGATCATTTTATATTTTGGTTAATATAAGAATCCAGCGAAATTCTATCACATTCGTTCAATTTACGTCGCTCCTATTTCAGATAGCGTATTGTGCTAAGCGCCATCGCAAAGCGCATGAAATGGCGAGTAAAATGCACTATTAAACTTCTAGGGTAGGGCAAACAGAGACCCGATTAGATCATTTTATATTATGGTTAATTTAAGAATTCAGCCAAATTTCTATCCACATTTGTTCAATTTACGTCGCTCCTATTTCAGATAGCGTACTGGGCTAGGCGGGAATCTTAAAGCGCGTGGATTGGCGAGTAAAATGCACTATTAATCTTCTATGATAGGGCAATCAGAGACCCGATTAGATCATTTTATATTTTGGTTCATATAAGAATTCAGCGAAATTCTATCACAATTGTTCTATTTACGTCGCTCCTATTTCAGATAGCGTATTGGGCTAAGCGGCATCTCAAAGCGCATGAAAATGGCGAGTGAAATGCACTATTAAACTTCTAGGGTAGGGCGAACAGAGACCCGATTAGATCATTTTACATTAAGGTTAATATAAGTCTTCAGGGAAATTCTACAACATTTGTTCAATTTACGTCGGCTGCTATTTTCAGATAGCGTATTGGGCTAAGCCGCATCTCAAAGCGCATGAAATGACGAGTGAAATGCACTAGTAATCTTCTAGGGTAGGGCGAACAGAGACCCGATTAGATCATTTTATATTACGGTTAATATAAGAATTCAGCGTAATTCTATCACATTTGTTCAACATACGTCGCTCCTATTTCAGATAGCGTACTGGGGTAGGCGGCATCTTAAAGCGCGTGGAAGGGCGAGTAAAATGCACTTCTAAACTTCTATGATAGGGCAATCAGAGTCCCGTTTGATCATTTTATATTTTGTTTAATATAAGATTTCAGGGAAATTGTATCACATTTGTTCAATTACGTCGCTCCCTATTTCAGATAGCGTATTGGGCTAAGCGGCATCTCAAAGCGCATGAAATGACGAGAGAAATGCACTATTATACTTCTTGGGTATGGCTAACAGAGACCCGATTACATCCATTTTATATTATGGTTTAATTTAAGAATTCAGCAAAATTCTATCACATTTGTTCAATTTACGTCGGTCCTATTTCAGATAGCGTACTGGGCTAGGCGGCATCTTAACGCGCGTGGAAATGGCGAGTAAAATGCACTATTAAACTACTATGATAAGGCAATCAGAGCCCCGCTTAGATCATTTTATATTTTGGTTAATATAAAGAATTCAGCGAAATTCTATCACATTTGTTCTATTTACGTCGCTCCTATTTCAGATAGCATTATTGGGCTAAGCGGCATCTCAAAGCGCATGAAATGGCGAGTAAAATGCACTATTAAACTTCTAGGGTCGGGCAAACAGAGACCCGATTAGATCATTTTTACATTAAGGTTAATATAAGTATTCAGGGAATTTCTATCACATTTGTTCAACTTACGTCGCTCCTATTTCAGATAGCGTACTGGGCTAGGCGGCCATCTTAAAGCGCGTGGAAGGGCAAGTAAAATGCACTACTAAACTTCTATGATAGGGCAATCAGAGAGCCGATTAGATCATTTTATATTTTGGTTAATATAAGAATTCAGCGAAATTCTATCACCATTCGTTCAATTTACGTCGCTCCTATTTCAGATAGCGTATTGGGCTAAGCGACATCTCAAAACGCATGAAATGACGAGTGAAAGGCACTATTAAACTTCTAGGGTAGGGCGTACAGAGACCCTATTAGATCATTTTCCATTAAGGTTAATATAAGAATTCAGGGAAATTCTAACACATTTTTTCAGTTTACGTCGTTCCTATTTCAGCTAGCGTACTGGGCTAGGCGGCATCTTAACGCGCGTGAAATGGCGAGTAAAATGCACTATTAAACTACTATGATAAGGCAATCAGAGACCCGATTAGATCATTTTATATTTTGGTTAATATAAGAATTCAGCGAATTCTATCACATTTGTTCAACTTACGTCGGTCCTATTTCAGATAGCTTATTGGGCTAAGCGGCATCTCCAAAGCGCATGAAATGACGAGTGAAATGCACTATTAAACTTCTAGGGGTAGGGCGAACAAAGACCCGATTAGATCATTTAACATTAAGGTGTATATAAGATTCAGGGAAATTCTATCACATTTGTTCAATTTACGTCGCTCCTATTTCAGATAGCGTATTGGGCTAAGCGCCATCTCAAAGCGCATGAAATGGCGAGTAAAATGCACTATTAAACTTCTAGGATAAGGCAAACAGAGACCCGATTAGATCATTTTATATTACGGTTAATATAAGAATTCAGCGTAATTCTATCACATTTGTTCAACTTACGTCGCTCGTATTTCAGATAGCGTACTGGGCTAGGCGGCATCTTAGATCGCGTGGAATGGCGAGTAAAATGCACTATTAAACTTCTATGATAGGGCTATCAGAGACCCGATTAGATCATTTTATATTTTGGTTAATATAAGAATCCAGCGAAATTCTATCACATTCGTTCAATTTACGTCGCTCCTATTTCAGATAGCGTATTGGGCTAAGCCGCATCTCAAAGCGCATGAAATGACGAGTGAAATGCACTAGTAATCTTCTAGGGTAGGGCGAACAGAGACCCGATTAGATCATTTTATATTACGGTTATATAAGAATTCAGCGTAATTCTATCACATTTGTTCAACTTACGTCGCTCCTATTTCAGATAGCGTACTGGGCTAGGCGGCATCTCAAAGCGCATGAAATGACGAGAGAAATGCACTATTAAAACTTCTTGAGTAGGGCAAACAGAGACCCGATTACATTCATTTTATATTATGGTTTAATTTAAGAATTCAGCGTAATTCTATCACATTTGTTCAACTTACGTCGCTCCTATTTCAGAT